>OW799233.1:25833420-26068420 GCA_941918925.1 Phyto melanocephala | reverse complement strand
CTAATCCACTGATTTGTATCTTGCTAAGAATTATAACAGCTATGACATCAAGAGGAACTAGATAAGTATGTTTTTTTGATTTGTTGTTTGTTATTTTTTGCTATCTTGAAATGTTTGAAAATTCGAAATAATTTACTTAGTAAAACCTCCAAAGACTTGTATGTACCCTTATTTAACAAAAGTAAAAGCTCTTCAGCCTTAAAATCTTGTAGAAACAAAAACGTTAAAAATATACGAATGACTAAACAATTGCCAGAACATCTATTAATTTTTGCTTGAGTTGATTGAAAAGTCTCTGCTTAGTGAAATAGCTTCCCTGCATTAGTTAACTAAATAATATCAAAAATTCCGTTAACTTTGCTTTACTAGTAAACGAAAAGATGCCTAAAAATGTTGAAACCTGAATTTCTGGATCTTCTTTTTTACACTTATGTACTTCTTAGGGAAAACTGAAATTCAGTCAAAACTGCATGCAAAAACATAAGAAGTAATTGTTATGTATATATGTGTGTACATTTGCTTAAGAAAGTTTTTGAAACTAGTACAATTATCTGATTGTATCTTATCTTTGTAAATTAAATTTTAATTTTCCATCCTTGAAACAACTAAAGTAGCACGGCTTTCAGACTAGGCAAGTCACTTGCGCAAGTGACTTGCGCAAGTGTTGTGTTTATAGGCAAAAGGGGTAAGGTCGGGTTAAGAGGAAGAAACTTGCTCATTTTTGAGTACACACTTGCCTGTACTCGGCAAGTACGAGCAAGTTTTTGTTGAGAAACCAAAAACAAAAGAGTAAAGCTGGATTCACCCATAAAATTTTAGTTCAGAACAAATTTTTTTTGTATTGAGTTTGATGTTTTACTTTTGAGAGAGAGAGAGATTATTTTGTTCAGAAAGATTTTTCTTGAATTGGTTTAATTTTAATTCTTGTTCAGAAGAAACTGAATTGGGATGCCACTATTTTTCAATATTTACATGAAAATTGAATTTGGTTGCCACATCACACAGTGTCAGTACATTTATTATACAAAAATTGTTTTTGCCGAAAATTAACAATTAAAATGGAATTTAATGAAAATATTGCTCAAAAATTAATAGAAGAATTAAAAAACCAGGAAGAAAATGTTTGTATGACATGAGCAATAGTGCATACAAAAATAATTATTTAAAACAGGGTTTAAGGAATGAAATAGAAGCGACTCTTTTTATTTTCGATTTTTTTTTATAAATTTCTTTTGCAAACAAATTGACTTTATGCACTTCAATTAAAAATAATAATTTTAGTTTTCTTCTATCCGACATTTTCTTCACATATATTTTAATGAAATAATTTACGTTTGTATTTATTTACATAGTTTGCTAGCGGTGCTTCCACTTTGTACAACTGTTTGCATTTTATATTATATGGCAGCTTTGTTTTTTCGGACAAATTTTCTTAAATGGGTGAATCGTTCTGCAGAAAACTCTCAGTAAAAAATGTTATTCTCTGGAAAAAATTTTGTTCAGAACAAATGGGTGAATTCACCTTAATAAAAACAAACAAGAGTGCTATATTCGGCCATGCCGAATCTTATATACCCTTCACAACGTGTTGTCATGCAACAACAATTGTTTATGTCACCATTTATCTCATATGAAATACGTACATACAAAACATACATATATAAAAACATCCCATTGTAATATTATACATTAAGTTTACTTATGTGCTTAAAAAAAAATAAATTAAAAGAAAAATTAAAAATAAAACAATAAAAATTTTAATAAAATATAAAATAAAAAAAATTTTTTGGCTCACTCTAACCAGTATACCACGTTTGTATGTATGTGTAGATAATTGATAATTGTAGAAATTTCAAACGGAATGACAAACCTATATATACCCTTTTTCACTGTGTGAAGAGTATAATAAGTAAAAGAGAACGAAACTTGGGCAAGTCAGTTGCTGAGTCTGAACATGAAAGCAAGTTCAAAGAAAAATAAAAGAAAATAAAAAACTAACTTGAGCAAGTGACTTGCCCAATGCGAAAGGGGTATAATCAATTCATTAGCTCTCTATTTTCTCTTCTATTATGATTATTAGCAGTGTTGCCAGAATTATGTTTTAAGCATACATAGTATACTAATATATAACGATTTTGTAACCAAAATATGATACTGAAGATTAAAGATTTTTTTATTAATTTAAAATTTAATAACAATAAATTTTTCGAAATTTAAAAATTTTTTTTACCTACTACAATGGTAATTAAGAATCAGCGATATCAGTTAAGACGTGTTCAAGTTATGCTTTTATATGTTTTATATATTTCTATAGAGATTTTTTTCGTAAAACATTATTTTTCTAACCAGCAACGCCAACTGTTAGTTATTTAAAATTTATTAAATAAAATCTCTCATTTTTTATTCAAATGATTGACTAGCTTCAAAAATTTGTTTGGTTATTTGAACGAGTAAGAAACAAATATTTTAGTCCTTAACTATTTAATTTCTAATTTTTTAACATGTACACATTTTATGAGGAATATTCTGTATTAATTCTAGAACTTTAGAACTTCTTTTCACAATTTTAGTACTAAAAAAATGCAATGTAGAAAACTTAAGCGAATTGAGAAGTTGTCACCTTATACTGTCATAATTTTCTTAAATTAAAAAAGCTTGAAAATACCTGCAATGAAAAAACTTGGTTGTGGTAATCATAATCTAAGGGCAACATACTATACTATGATTGAATTAAATAAATGTGGTTAAAACATATTATGGTTACACGTTATAATTATTATGTTTTTCTTAATCATCATACAATAATCATATTATGACTACAAATGATATATAAAATATTTGCTCTTTTATTTCAACATAAACAAATGTTTACGCAAGGTTCTAAGGGTGTAATTGCGCTTAAAAATCTCCAACATCGCCTGTGGTAATAAGCTTACCAGCAACCATCATTCGGCTTAGCAAAATAATATAAAGAGTTGAACCCGCAGCGCAAACACTGACCATCGCATAGCTGGATATGGAAGTATGCAAGTTAAACTTCAATTGGAATAAAAATAAAAAAATCGAGCAAAAGATATAGAATATTAGAAGGATATTTCTTTGGTCCTATGCTCCTTGAAGGAGTTTAAACAAAAAAAAAAAAAAACAAATGCTTATGTATAAAATAAATTATTATATATCGTTTTTATTGTGCTTACTTTTTAAATACAGGTTTTTATGCCAATGTTTTTAACATTTTATCGTTCATTTTAAGTATTTCTTTAAGTTTTTTAAAATTTTTGTTAATTTTTTCACATGTTAAGCTTTTCAATAATAAAAATTTATTAATCAAGAAGAAGAAGAAGAAGAAGAAGAAGAAGCTGAAAACAAATTATGATTAATAGATAACATAGATTGATTGCTTTGTATTCATACTGTTGTTTCAATAATCATTTAATGGTTATTTGGAATTTTGAATGGCTTAGAATATAACGTTATTTTTGTAACAACCAAACAAAAATCAAACATTATATGATAAAATACAAACAATCGCTTGATTATGGTGACGAAATTAAAAAAAGAACTAAATAAACTATTATGTACTTGCTTTCGATAACCAAATATTGTTACAGAGAATATAATATGACGGTCGTGATCATGTCATAACCATAGTTTTTCTTTGCGTGTATTTGAGACACAATTTTACTTAGTTATAAAAATTTTGTTATCGAGTCTGAAATTAAATTTTTTCTGTGTAGTTTTCACTTTATAGTTTATAAGATTTTTTATTTTTGTATTAGTTGAGCTTGAGGTTAAGTTTTTTATTTTATATTTATAATTTTTAAAATTATTTTAATAAAATAAATAATATTTAAACTATTATTTAAATTTTTAATCAGGCTTGAGTTCATATTAATATTCTTTATTTTTACAAAGAATGTATGTTGTTGTTGTAATTGTGAAAAAAAACGAGGTGGTCGTGGTTTTTTGCTCATATCTCAGAAAGTTATGGGGCGATTGTGCTGAATTTCAATAGCGATTCATTCCTGGATATTTCCAAGAGATTGATACCATATACAGATCTGAGGAACATGTAGTTGCTTCTAAAAGTTGATTTCAACCAACACACGGACAGACGGGCAGACGGACAGACGGATAGACGGACAGACGGACAGACGGTCAAGGCTTAATCGACTCCTCTATTCATAAGCTTTCAGAAAATATATACTTTATGGGGTCGGATATGAAAATTGTAGAAATTACAAACGGAATGACAAAGCTATATATACCCTTGTGCACCACAGGTGAAGGGTATAATAATAATATATTAAATAAAATAAAATTTTTTTGGCTCAGCTGGGATTCGATGCCACATTTATTCTAACCAGTATAGACATATGTACGTATTTTATATGAGATGAATGCTGATACAAACAATTGTTATTGCATGACTACACGTTGTGAAGGGTATATAAGATTCGGCACGGCCGAATATAGCACTGTTACTTGTTAATAATAAAATGGTTTTTATAAATTAGTCGAATAATTTAAACATACTGAGTCTTATCGGATTCTACCCGTAACATGAATGCTCTTAATACAATTATCTTTTTTGTTTGCAAATATACTTGAGAAAATAGATAAAAATATTCAGTAATAGCTTAGCTTTTTTAATGAAAAAGCTTTAGCTTTGTTGAAATATTTGTTTATAAATTGTAAGCAATTCAAACTAAACTGTTTTAGAACTGTTTAGAAGCCACTAAAATGAGCATTTATAATGAAGATGAACTGGTGCCTCCGACTTGGGTTGATCAAGTGTTTTTTGAAAAAGTTCTAAGACAATATGAAAATAATGATGATATTAAGGTGGGTATTATTGCTCTTTCTATAATGAATTCATTATATTTCATTTGGATCTTTTTTTATACTAGATAAAAGATTTTGTTATTAGTCCGGCTAGTATGAAAGGCGATCATTATGCCAGTATAATGTTTAGATGTAAAATCACCTACAACAGCGACAAATCATTAGATTCGAAACAAAAATCGTTAATTCTTAAAACTTTGCCAACAGAAGATGGCATGAAACGTGACCTGCTAAAAGAATCAAATTTATTCGAAACTGAAATCAGCATGTATACCGAAGCTTTACCAAAAATTGAGAAAATTTTGTCAGACTGTGGAACGCCTACAAAACTAGCAGCACAGTGAGTATAATACTTAGCAATAAAAAGCATATACATGATTATTCAATTTCACAATTTATTGAAAGAGCTTTAATTTTTGATTGCTTTTTTGTACTTTTGATATGATTATAAAAGTATCCCAGCAAAAAATTGTGTATTTAGTAATAATAATAAGATAAAATCACTTAAATACAGGTCTTCGCTACAAATTATTTAACATGGTGATGCCATTGTAGGCAAGCACTTACCACACACGCTTAGAAAAAGGGACTCAAATAAGTACTTACGTTATCTTACCAATACGGACTTAAAGAAGTACTTATTTTTATAGCATTCATTAAGTGCTTGATTTTAATAACCTGAATAGTTAGTTTTTTTAAGGGTAAAAATTCTGTTTGTTTATTCTACAATACATTTAATTGAAATTAAAAAATCAGTGATAACGTATAAAACAATAGTTAAATTATTAACTGCTTTGCCGTTATAGTCGAAAATTTTACAATTAATACTTGAAGTGTGATAAACGTAATAAGAATGATAAAAAGTAATTTTTAAGACTTCCAACAGATATCGCAATAAGAAATTGTATTGTGTGTTTATCTAAGCAAATGTCTAAAAAATAAGTACTTGTGCAACACATTTTAAATCAAGTCCATTGACTACAAATACAAATTCTTTTTGGGGTTGTTTAAAGCTTAAGACATATTTTCTTCAGCTGAGTTAAATTTATATGTATATTATATTTAAATAGTTAATTTTTAAAAATTCTGGACGGGGTTATAGTTATGCAAATGATAAAGACATTACTTAAGCACTTCTTAGTAAGACTGGAATCATTGAAAAGTAGGTTCTTTAATTATAGCAAGTCATTACTTTGAATATAATAGATATTTTAAACTTATTGAAAATTACAAACAGATTTACTAAATTAACACATAATCCTTTGTAGTTAAATTAATTGTATTTATTTCGGAAAACATATTTTTTTACATAAGGGTAGTCTTAATTCGTTAACTGATTATTTTTTTCTTCATTTTTTTTTTTTTTAATTAAGCTGTCATCCATTAACACAACTTTTTAACAAATTCCTCTCCCCTTAGAATTATTTACCATTCTCTAAATCCCCACAAAGTTCTTATTTTCGAAGATCTTTGCGAACTAGGCTACAATACGTTACGTGAACGTTATTTGACAGAGGAAGAAATTAAAATGATTTATCGTAAAATCGCCAAATTGCATGCCGCCAGCTATATGTTGGCCCATTCTGAGCAACATCAATGTGTTACTAAGTATGAAGAGGGTATATTTTGTAATTCCACACTAATGGCAATGGACGTTATATCTAATGGCGTTGGCAATTTTATCGATATGTTATCAAAACAAGCTGAATTCAATGTATATTATGAAAATTTGAAAGCAATGCAGCCAGAAATAGTTCAAAATTGCAAGGATCTGTATAATGCCTTTAAATTGAAAAAACCTCAAGGACATATATTTGTTTTAAATCATGGCGATTTTCACATGAGGAATCTGATGTTCAAATTTAATAGTGAAAAACAAGCAGAAGATGTCGTTATGGTCGATTATCAAATCAGTTGTTATGCTCCTTCTAATATTGATTTGATTTATTCACAGTATATGCTTTTAAGTCCGGATTTACGTTTGAGGCGAAATGAAATGATGTACTACTATTTCGAGCAATTCATAGCAATGTTGAAAATACTTAACTTTAAAGGAGAATTGCCACGTTATTCGGATTTTCAAATTAGCAGTCTTAAACATAGACATTTTTGTGAGTTTTTTTTCCATTAAATTAACTTTAAACTGATATTTGTTATTTTGATTTGATTTTAGCTGTATTTTTAATGGCCACATTTCTACCGCTTGTGCGTATTATGTTGGTACAAACACCTAATGATTTAAAAGATGTTGATATCAGCAAGTTTGTGGAAAGTCCAGAAATGACTGCAACAGCATATGAGAATCCTGGGTTTATAGATGAAATGCGACGTCTGTTACCAAGTTTATTAGTTGATGGTTATTTAGATTAATTATAAAAGTTTAATTATTAAAAAGCTCTAAATAACGTTTTCTTTTATATATTTTTATATACATATATTAGTACCGAGAATATTAAAAAAAATTATTCGATATTTAAGAAGTTAAATATTTTTCCACTAGCTACGATTTCATAATAAGCACTCTCTATCGGTATATGTATTAATATTTTTACTCAGAAGTTAAAGCTTATAAAATACGTAATGTTTAACAAATAATATTTTCTTCCTATTTTTATACGAGTATATACATATATATGAACTAGCAGAACCCAGTCAGCTTTGCTGACCCCAAGCATTATTCTGCATGTTTTTATTAAGAGATCGATTTTTAACATTATCTGCCACCATGCAAACAATTAAGGATTTTGCAAATACGGCAAGTCTACACTGCTTACAAAAATTAAAAAAATTGTTTGGTGGGATATAATTAACGCAAAAACGACTAAACAAAACTAAGTAAAATTTGGCTTGCACATGCTAGTAATTAATAAAAATACTAAAATTACAATATCAATTATTTGTCTTAAGTTTAAAATGTATATGCTTTATAAATAAAAAAAATTAACTTACCTAAAGCTTTTTTGCTAGACAGTCAAATGTTATCAAATATTAGAGGTATTCACTTCATTAATTTTAATCTTAGAAAATTTCATCAGTTATTAATTGCTTAAATTTTCTTTACAATAACAAACTTAAATAAAAAAAATAATTATTATTAAAAGAGTTGCGAAATTATTAAACAAAATTAAATTAAAGAAAAAATGTTAAAAAAAAATAAAAAAAAAAAATAAAAAAAAGTTAAAAAAAAAATTAAAAAAAATGTAAAAAAAAAATTTAAAAAAAAATAATTCAAATATAAACAATAAATATAAAACAAAAAAAAAAATAAAAAAAAAATTAAAAAAAAAACTTTAAAATAATAATAAAAATATAAATAATATATTAAATAAAAAAAATAAAAAAAAAATTAAAAAAAAATATAAAAAAAATTAAAAAAAAAAATTTGTTTGGCTCAGCTGGGATTCGATTCCACGTTTACTCTAACCAATATACAAGTTTGTATGTACATATGTATGTTGTTGTTGTAATGTTGTTTTTGTGAAAAAAAATCGAGATGGTCGTGGGTTTTTGCTCATATCTCAGTTATTTATGTACCGATGTTTCTGATTTTCAATACCGATCTTCTCCCTAATATTTCTGATATTTTAATAACTCACCCGGGTCCAAGCGATTTCGGAGGGCTTCAAAAAGTTGATTTCAACATACACACGGACAGACGGTCAGACGGTCATAAGCTTTCAAAAAATATATACTTTATGGGGTCGGAAATGAAAATTGTAGAAATTTCACACGGAATGACAAACCTATATATACCCTTTTTCACTGTGTGAAGGGTATAATAAAATATAGAATATAATGAACTTGTTTTAGCTTAAAAGAGCTTTTCTACATACTGATAAATTATAAAAACGCATATCACAAGCACATCTACTAAAACAAAACAATAAAAGCTTCTAATTACTCTCTTAATTTCAATGCAAAATCTATGATCAAATCATTTTTGCTTTATACCCTGCTAGCAAATAAAAGTTTGATAAATTATTAAATTTAAATTAACAAAATAATAGAAAAATTGGGAAATACAAATAATATTTTATTTGAATTAGGAACTGTCAATAAATTTGGAAATTAAAAAAAAAATCAAATTATTTTTCAATACAGTTTTGTTTTTGACGTTTACGTTTTTTTTTTATTATATTGACTATAATTTTTTATGTAAAGTTTATAATTAATTTAAAAGTCCACAAAATCAAATTGTATTATTTTACACAACATAGATACAAATAAAAGAGAGTCATTAATAGTCTCACGAAGTAACTACTATAGATGTGGAACGTTTTTTCCAAGACTGTGACAGAAAATAAAATCATATTTGTTAATATTCAATACATTTCATTACCTTTAAATCACATTTGGAAAGAAATTGTTTTAAGGGTAAGTAAGAATAATAAAAATCTACTTATTACATATATTTTAATAAAACTTTTTTTTTCAAAACTGTATCAAGTTGCACGTAAATAAAAAACTTACTTTATATTTCATAAGTCTATGTTTATATTAAAAGAGTTTTCTTTCAGAAAATTTTCTTCTGAATGCATTTACTCATAATATAGTATCTTTGTTTTCCAAGGAATCATAACAATACGTTTTTAATTGATCCACACTTTTAGAACCTATGTATATATGTAGTGGAATCTGTCTTGAGCGAACACTGAAAGGACAATTGAAAGGTGTCCGTACTAGGAGTTTGTTTGGTCAAGTGAATGCAATGCTTCTTATAGGACGTTACCGCGACCTACCAACAGTGTCCGTTCAAAATGGGTGTCTACGCACGTCATGCGTGACGTCACACCAGCAAACAATAATTAATATTTCAAGTAAAAACTGTAAAAAAGTGCTTAAATAAATAATTTCTATATAACAATAATAGTGATAAATTTTTTTGCAAAATAGCCAAGCCATAATATGCTCAATAATATACTTTTAAATAAACTATAAGCTTTTGTTTTCCAATAAGAATGAAATTGAGCGAAGTTATTGGCAGGACATGATCAGAAAATTTTCTCTATTTCCTCATCATTCATTTGTCAAACTTTATATAAACAAAAATTTGTCAAAAAATTCTCTCCGAAATGCAATTACCTTACATAATTACACCACAGTTTTCTTTCATACATGTTGTTTGTGCATTTGTTGTAGAACTGCAATTACCTGATGAATCAATATGATTTGATGTTGGAGGTTAAAAGCACTTACATATTTAAATGTGAAATGAAAAGTTTTTGTACAGTAAAAGGTTTGGTGGCACCACATGATAGGTGTAACACACAAAAACTTTTCATTTCATTTTTTCACAGAACGAAAATTGAGCCTCTGGTTATTTAAAATCAATCATATATACTCTCTTTATATAAAATTTTTTTAATAAAGTTTTTATATTTAGAAGAAAAAAACTACAAGTTTAAAGAAATGTTATTAAAAAAAAAAAAAAAATATTTTTATTTTTACTACTATTTTAATGAACTCCAACAAAATATGTTTAATGTCCATTTTAGACAGATTTTTTGGTTGCAAAAATGACATTATGTCATTTTTGATGATGTCGGGTGTTGATAGTGATATGTTGAAAGAACAAAAATAACTAAATAGATTTTTAACATGACTTGGTTGTTTACCTTGTGTAGAAAACCATGACAAATTATTTGTAATTATTTTTTTCGATATTATTGTAAATTTAGTAAAGTAAATACAGGCATGCATAAACATTAGACCGTACCGGAAAAAAGAAAGTTCTTCGTACACATTCATATGTAAAGTAAATTTGCGAAGGAATTTTGAAAACACATTTTTTTGGAAACTTAGGAGCTGCTTTTGTCGATTTTCCTTAAAATTTTCTGTATTTGCAATTGAATATTAAAGTGTGATGTAAAAATTTATAACAAGATGATTAATAAAAGGCAACAAATACGACAATAAAATTTATCATAGTTATCACAATACTTTCTTTGCAAAAGTTTAATGGTTTTTATACCCACCACCAAAAAAATGGTGGGGGTATATTCATTTTGTCATTCCGTTTGTAACACATCGAAATATCCATTTTAGACCTCATAAAGTATATATATTCTGAATCGGGGTTTGATTTGATGACGATCTAGCTATGTCCGTCCGTCTGTCCGTCTGTCCGTCTGTTGAAAGCACGATAGAGGTCGCACCGAAAAAGCTAAAGAGCTCAAATTTTGCCAGAATCTTTCTAATAGACAAGGTTTGTTTGGTATTGAAAATGGGCTAAATCGGAATATTAGAAAGAGAGTTATAGCTCGTAAAGCAAGAATAGGTCGAAAAAACAGTGTCCTTCAAACATCGAAAAAAAAGGAATTGTGTCCAAACGCATAAACGTAGAGTCATGAAACTTCGAATATATATTTCTCGAGTCAAAAGAATATTTCTCCCCAAAAATTGTTTAAATCTATGCATTAGAAAAGGAGTTATAGGTCAAAATGTACGAACATTTATACCGCTCAGTGTATATTTGAAGTTTAAAACGTAATAAAACTGACAAAACTATATGTACGGTTCTGAAATTTTGCAAACATGGTTTTTTGGTCAAAGTCTTCGTTATAACGGAAAATAAATGTGCCACGCCCACTTTTTTTTTAAATTTTTATAAAAATATATTAGTCATATTCATTAGCATTTATTCATTGCAGATGGCGACATCTGTTGAAGGCGCCACTACATTTTGCAAACACTGAGGATGATGTCTTTGCTAAACATCACGTAGAACACTAGATGACTCTAGTAACATTTTTTTGCACAAACTACAAAGGAATTTTATAGGGGTTTGTGAAAACGAAAATGACCGAAGTTTGTTGACAAAAATTAACTAGAGTAATGATTTGTGCCCAACTTTACATATAGTTGTACACACAGTCTTATGAGGTTTAAGATTTAAAAATATTAAAAAAAATGTGCATCAGTAGATTTAAAATAAGTATTTGAATATTTAAAATACATATTTTAACTAAATTTTTTTTTTATTTATCTATTCTTTTGTAAAGGGTGGTTAAATTTTAAGGGCCACAGGGTGATTCAAAATAGACATGCTCAGCATTTTGCTAAAACAGGAAATTTATTAGTAAGATTTTGATTTGTAAAGTTCTATAACATTTTACTTTTAGAAGATTTTCAAACGAAATAAGTTTTGTATAATTTTAAAATTTGTTAGCCATTAGTACATGAAAATAAATTGTTTATAATGTTTAGAAATAATTTTTTTTTTATCTTTAGGTCTAAATTTTCCTAAATTCCTTTTTTTAATACACCATACTTCTAGAACTTCTAGAAAACATAAGATAACAAAAAGAAATTAGCACCATTTAGTAGATAAAACTCTCCTCTATACCCCTATACCCCATTTTATACCCGTTACGATCCGACCGTGATCAGCAGACCAATTTTTGTGACACAAGGTCAAATATTTTTTGCAAAATTTTAGTAAAAGAGCTAAACAAATTTTTTTGTAATGTGTTTTTTTGAAGTATTTGAGTTTTTATATCCGCCACCAAAAAAATTGTATGTATATTCTTAATCGGGGTTTCATTTGACGACGATCTAGCTATGTCCGTCCGTATGTCCGTCTGTTAAATGCACGATAGAGGTCCCATCGAAAAAGCTAGTGGGCTCAAATTTTGCCAGAATATGTCTTATACACAAGGTTTGTTTGGAATAGAAAATTGGCTAAATCGGAGTATAAGGAAGAAAGAAAAATTGCCTAAATGCATGTATTAGGAAGGGAGTTAGAGATCAAAATGTACGAAAATTTATACCGCGCAGTGTATTTTCCAATATGTTAAAAATTTTAAACCTAAAAAGAGTGACAAATTTAGATCTACGATTCTGAAATTTTGCAGGAATTGCTTTTTGGTCAAAGGCTTTCTTCTGACGGAAAATAAATGTGACACGCCAACCTCCCATACAACGTTTTCTCTCAAATTCTTATAATTTCTCTATAAATCGAATAATAAAGGACTTTATTGAAATATCTAAGTTGTATTTATTAGCATAAATAACTTCGACACACCTACTATAACGCTCACTTTCCACGTTATTTACTGTTAATGAAATTTAAATTTATAAAACCGACAAAATTAGAGGTATGATGATAAAATTTGCTACGGAAATCCTTCTAGTCAATGTTATTGTTATGCCAGAAAATTTAGGTGACACGCCCACTCTTACACCCACATCCTATATAATGCTTTATTTCAAATTCATATAATTTCTCAATGAATAAATATTTTGGAAGAATTACGGACTATATTGAAATATCTAAGTTGTATTTATTAGCAGAAATTTTATTGACACGCTTACTTTAACGTCCATTTTCACTGAAACATTTAATTTACGAAAACATTTTACCAGCATATCCAAGTTATAAAGGGTGGTTAAATTTTAAGGGCCGATGTTGATTTTGAATTAAACACAAATTATTTAGGAAATTATTATCATTTCTTTTTTAATGATAATATTTGTATGGTTCAATTATGTATGGAACAAAATATCGGCCAAATGGCCCCGCGACCTCAACGGCACACCTCGATCCGATAGTCCAAATTTTAAATAACATTGCTGATGCTCAATTGTTTGGCACGATGATGAGTCGAAGTTGACTGTTTTTTTGCCACACTATCGCGATAAACAGCAATGCTTCTCATTTAACGAATTTAGAAGGCATTCATAGATGTTCTAACATTTTATACAGACCTGGGGCCGAATTACGGCATTCGATATCGATCGAAATTTTACTCGAACGATCGAGTATGCTTTAGGTATATAGATTCTAATAAGAGTTTTCAAATTTCGATCACGTTCGAGTGCCGTAATTCGGCCTCTGTTTTAAATTTAAAAATTTAACCACCCTCTACAAAGAAAGCCATTAACAAAATAATAATTATTGTGCTTTAAATGTACACAAAATTGGTGGTGGGTATAAAAGATTCGGCACAGCCGAATATAGTGCTCTTACTTGTTTATATTAGAGTTTTAATTTTATGATATTAGGGTAATACATTGGAGCGATGGAAACTACGAATGTGCAAGATTTTTAATATTCTACATCCAGTCAAAGGCCAGTTAATTGTCTTCGACATCATATTATTAAGCGGAGCGTTAACTCATTTCTTTGGGAAATTACTATTTATCTAAACTTTACTCGGCATAAAATTAGTAATTTTTCAAGTTTATATTAGAAATTTTTTATTTTCTATTATGTATTTAACATCGAGCTAGAATAAAATTTAAATATTTGTTTAATCTTTATATGTACATAAATTAACCAAAAATAAATAATGTATGTATGTACATACAATCGCTCCTATCACGTGATCGGTTATGTGAAAATTTTTGAATTGTGAACCTCTTTTGGTTATACATCTTTTTACCAACCCATTTAAGGATATTTTTTAATTATTAATGATTGATTCAAAAATAAAAAACAGTAGGTATAGTTAAGTGTAATAAATATTACAAAGTTAAAAAAAAAAAAATTTGTTTTCCTCTCCTGAAAATTTTGTAAAAAGCACATAAGAAATTTGTTAGAGCAACGGACGATATGTATAGTAATTTAAAATACTTTTGGTGTATTCACAAAAAGTCCTAAGTGTCGTATTGTCATAATGTCATAATTTCCAAAAAAAAAACAAGTAACAGTGCTATATTCGGCCGTGCCGAATCTTATATACCCTTCACAACGTGTAGTCATGCAATAAAAATTGTTTGTATCACCATTCATCTCATATAAAATACGTACATATGTATATACTGGTTAGACTAAATGTGGCATCGAATCCCAGCTGAGCCAAAAAAATTTTATCTTTTTTTTATTTAAGATATTATTTATATTTTTTTTTAAATTTTTTTTTGTAATTTTTTTTTTGGCATGTTTTTTGCATGTATGTATATAAGTATGTTGTTGTTGTAATTGTGTAAAAAAACGAGGTGGTCGTGGTTTTTTGCTCATATCTCAGAAAGTTATGGGGCGATTGTGCTGAATTTCAATAGCGATTCATTCCTGGATATTTCCAAGAGATTGATACCATATACAGATCTGAGGAACATATAGTTGCTTCTAAAAGTTGATTTCAACCAACACACGGACAGACGGGCAGACGGACAGACGGTCAGGGATTAATCGACTCCTCTATTCATAAGCTTTCAGAAAATATATACTTTATGGGGTCGGAAATGAAAATTGTAGAAATTACAAACGGAATGACAAAGCTATATATACGCTTGTGCACCACAGGTGAAGGGTATAAAAATATTAATAATAAGTATTGTATAGTTTACTGTAAAAGTTTTAGGGCCGTAGTCATAAAAAATATTTTAGGTTTATTGAAGGCTTATTTGACAAATTTCTCTACAACATCTGTCATATAAGCCTTTAATAAACCTAAAATATTTTTTATGAATACGGCCCTTAGTCTTTTTAAAATTTTAAAAAATCACGACTATATAATTATACCATATAAAAAAATTTCAAATTAAAAAAGTTATTTATTGTGGAGGCTTTTTTATTTTACTTTAGAGCAATTTTAAACTAAAATAAAAATAAAATAAGCACTAAATGTTGTTGCAGTCTGTGAAAATTTTCAATATTACTCAGCGCCTCAAAATATTGGCCTCCCCTAAAAACATCGGTATATCACATTCTAAGATTATATTGTAAATACAAAAGATATAAGAAAAAATGTAAAAATGCTATAAAAAGAAATATGGTTATTTACATGTCATCGTACGTGACATTTGTACTCCTATAGAGTGGAGTAATTTTTGCAAAAGTAAGAGTAACTGAAACAGAATTAGATCTTTATGGTCCATTCAAAGGGTACTTTATTAAAAAAAATAATTATATTCAAATCATTGTTGTCTAAAATATCCAGAAAAATAAGAATATATCGTACGTGACATAAAAAAGAAATGATTTTGAGGTATGTATGGAAATATGAAAAAATCTGCGAATCTTGGGAGGTTTTTTTTCTTTTTTTAATTTTTTACACTAAACCAAATAATTTTCATTTAAAATCCATCATACTTAATTAAAAAAAAAACAATCTTTAAATGATTTTATAATAAATTCATTTTAATATCGTTTGTGACATATCGTACGTGACATATTTTTCTCTAATAGTATTAGGTAATAAAATTTATATTATGTTAAGAAAAAAAGTTAAATTGTAAATTATTATTAATTATTTATTATTTAATACGAATGACGGAGACAAATAATGTCTTTGCACTATGTACGTGACATTAAAATAATATCCAAGGGAAATAAAAAAAAAACCGCTAATTGGGCTCTATATTTTCTTTTTTCTTATGGATCTTGGTAATTGTTGTTGTTACCTCAATTTTAAATCATATTTACAATTACAATTTACTTTAACAATTTAGTCGCTAAAAAAATAGTTGATTACAATTCTTTAAAATAATTCAAAGAGGTAATCAGATTAAACTTTTATTATTGCTCTTAAAATAATTTAATAAGCTCTTAAGACCTGCGCATAGTAAAATTTGAGAGTTTTTTTTATCAATAAACTTATATTGGAAAACTTTCAAAAGTTTTTATTTTTACAGTCGTGGTTGACATATTCATGGAAATGCCCATATGTAAGACTTAAGGCAAAAAAAAACCAAAAAAAAATTTTTTTTAATTACGAAATTATTGTACTTTTTTCTGCTTAAATGTGGTACACCTTAATACACATATTTATTTTATTGCACTTGATTTATTTTAACCAATTGCTATAATTAAAATTATAGTATTATAAATTAAACGGTGTTGCTTTGAGATCAAATCTCTCTTTGTAAAATAAAAAGGTTTGTGTAAAATTTTTTTAATTTTACAGTATTACAAAACAAGAATTAAATCCCTATACCAAATTAAACCCCTACATAAAATAACAAATAAAGTTTTTTAACTATAATTTTGGAGGGTTAATTCTGGTAAATAAAAAGTTTTTTACGTATTAAGATATATAGTGACTCCATATGATGTAGTACTAAAAACTTTTCATTAAACAGAACGAGAATTGAAGCCATTCGGGCCAATTATTCTTCTGTAAAATTTTTAAATTAAAAGTTTTTGTACAATTAAAGGCATAATGAAACCATTTAACAGAATGAAAATTGACCATTTAGCTTCAGTTTTCTCTTATAGTAAATGACCATAAGAATTTTTTTATATTAAATCTTTTTTTTATAATCTTTAACTTTTTCTCTTTTGTAATTGAAGTTTTTTGTTGCTGTTTTTGTAGTCAGTAAAAATTCTCACGAAGAATTAAGCTTTTGAGGAAATTTATATCATATACTTTTCAAAGTAAATCATTAGCTTACGTTAATGATTGAATTTCAAAATAAATTACAATTTGTCACATTTGATAACTTTTACATCATTAAAAGTATTTTTAAACTTAAATGTAGGTGACATAAATTCCATATAATTTTTAAAAAATTACAATTAGAATGGTTTTTTTTCCGTACATATATAAATTGGATTGTCGATTACCAAAATCATGTTAGGTACTTAAGTTTACACAAATTAATGTTTGTCAGCAAATAAGTTTAAATGATGAATGTAAAAAACCTGTGGAAATCTTATGGTAAGTTAACTTTTAAGATTACTTTCGTATAAGGTGTAATATCATTTTTTATTTTTATAAACAATTTTTTTTTTTAAATTTTCTTTCATGTTTATATAATATCATATTATTATTATTTAAAATAGTAAAGGATGATTTTTAATAGATTACCTTAAGCTCTGGCTATTGATTTAAAAAAATTAATAAATTCAAAATAAATAAAGAATGTTCTTTCTGGCTTATCACAAGGGAAGCCACATTGAATCGATTCTTTTGTAAATCTTTTATTGAATTTTTTTTTCAAACGGTATGAAAGTTATCGACAATGATCTAGAAATTTAACTGGATTTAAAGCTTGATTAAGCTACGAATACAGAAAAGCTGGAGTTATATTTTCTTTCAGTCATTACACGCAAAGAAAAATCATGGTTACGAAATGATCACGACGGTCATATTATAGTTTCTATAACAAGATTTGGTTGTCGAAAACAAGTAATGGTCATTTTTGTTTCATTTAATCATATATTTTGTCACGATAATCAATCATTTGTTTGAATTGTATCATTTAATGTTTACTTTTCGTAAAAATTTCAAAATGGTTATCATTTAAAAATAGTATGATTTAAAAAAATTAATGCGACAAAAATAACATTATATTTAAAAGCATTAAAAATTACTTATAATCATTAAATAATAGGTGAGACAACAGTATGATTACCAACTTATCAAGCTATGATTTTTTCTTAATAATAATTTGATTTCAACTGTTCTTCTTCTTGCTGAATAAATTTTAATTATTTTAAAAGTTTGATATGTCAAAAAAATGAACAAAAATTTTGAAAAATTAAAGAAAATATACAAATAAACTAGAAAATGTAAAAATATATGTATAAAAATTGCAATTAAATTGGTAAGTACAATCAATATGTGTATGTTACAGCAAAAGACAATAATTTGCCGTAAAAAAGCAAAGATAGTCGATTACAATTGTAGTCATATATATGACTATTGAATGATACTTTAATTTAACATAATAATGATAACTATTATATGTTTTAACGATAATGAATTGTATATTCAATCATAGTATGTTGCTCTTTGATTATGGTTACCACAACCATATTTTTTCTTTGCGTGTATTTAATTAAAAACCACCTTTTAATTTCTCGGAACTCATAATTTTTTCTATACACACATTTTTGGAGTTATAATAATGTCGTCCTTATTATGAGATATATTATGATCTTTTTAGGCTATCGAACGATAAATAAATACTGGGAGGGCCAAAAATAACTATGTGGCTTAAAAACTTAATAAGTTGTTTATTTATATATTTTTTTAAGTAATTTTAGAGTATGTAAATTACACCTGAAGAAAATCACAACTGAACAACGAACCAGAATAATAGAATTTTATTATTTAAATCAGCGATCATCGAACTCTGAAGCAATTATTCGTTGCTTAGTTCATCGTTAGCATTAACGAACGTGTAGTGCAATTTTTTAAAACAGTAAATATTTTTTTTTACGCGATTTTTTCTCGGTAACGGTGCTTTTTAAATTATAAAGTTGACAACTCTGTCCGTATTAAGGATTGTTGTTGTTTTATTTTTCTCTGTTTTAGATTTGGAGTTCAAAATTTATTGTATTCACTTTATGATCGGCACACAAATAGGACGAACGATGAATTTCGCCCAACACGACGAACTCTTCGGTAAAAATTCGTTGTGCAAATTCGTCGTGTGAAGCACAACAACGACGAAAAAGTAACATCTTTTATAGTTGATAAAATTGTTTAGTGTTTGTGTAAAAAAAAAACAAAAATAATCGAAGAATTTAATTTTGTGTAAAACTCAAGAAAACAATAAATATAATTTCTGTAATAATAAAAACTTGTTTACGTATAAGCAAACGTTTGCAAAGAATGTCGTGGGTTGGTGCATTAAACAATAATAAAAATTTTGTTTGTGTATAACAGCTAATAGTGTGACCATATAAAAAAAAAAGATCAATTAATAAACTTAAACATTTGCAAAAACACAAATAAAAACAAATTTTTATACTTAACTTTTTTATACTTATTTTAAATGTTTTAAAATAAAACATAAAACAATTATTATAGTAAAAACTAACTTTATTTTCTCAAAAAGTTGAGAAGTAAGCCCAAATTTAATACAAAATGGTCACCTTGTACCAATTTGATCGTCGTTCGCCGGCGTAAGAAATAGAAATAAATCTAATGCAGAGTTCGCCGCGTATAGCGAACTTCGACTGACGCCACAATTTTCGTCGTTCGTCCCAATTGTGCGCCTAGTATTAGGAAAGAAATTCGATATAAATAAATATACATACATACATATATAAGAAAAAAATAAATTGTTAGAATAGATTTATATTTTTTATCATAAGAAATCATTTGCTGCTAGATTAAGGTCGAATGCATCGACCGTAGTACATATTTGTATTATTAAAACAGAAAATCATTTATATAAGACGTATATTAATGTCTTTAAAAAAAGTTTTCCCATCTTTTTGATTTTATTCAATCATTATGGTTGATTTAATTTATAGTGCGTGCAGATATTTCAAGATTATATTCTTTTACGAAATAAAACATTGATTTGATTTGTAAAACAAATATTGAGTTAATTAAATTGTTTTTATTTCTTCGATGTTTGACTACATTAACAATCTGTTGATTTAATAATATGAGTTCAAGGCTGATAATTTTGAATGCATGTTTATATTTATTAAATAAATAATACAAATTGGCATAAAAGGTCTAACCTTTTGCTTAAAGTACAAAATTTAAAATCTTAACATTTTTTATATGATTACACAACGCAGACGATAAAATTATTAAATTTAATGTGCGAAACATTTGTTCGTTATTTGATGTGTGAAGAGCAATGATACACGCAAAGAAAAACCATGGTTACGGCATGATCACGACGGTCATATTATTTTTTCTAAAACAATATTTGGTTGTCGAAAACAAGTAATAGTTATTTTTGTTTCATTTCATCATATATTTTGTCACGATAATCAAGCATTTGTTTGAATTGTATCATTTAATGTTTACTTTTCGTAAAAATTTCAAAATGGTTATCATTTAAAAATAGAATGATTTGAAAAAATTGATTTGACAAAAATAACATTAAATTCAAAATCATTAAAAATTAAAAATAATCATTAAATAATAAGTGAGACAACAGTATGATTACAAAATAATCAAGCTATGATTATTTTTAATAATAATTTGATTTCAATTGTTCTTCTTCTTGCTGAATAAATTTTTATTATTTGAAAAGTTTAAGATGTCAAAAAAAGGAACAAAAATTTTGAAAAATTGAAGAAAATTTACAAATAAGCGTGAAAATGTAAAAAAATATTGATAAAAAAATTGCAATTAAATTGGTAAGTACAATCAATATGTGTATGTTACAGCAAAAGACAATAATTTGCCGCAAAAAAGCAAAAATTGTCGATTTCAATTTTAGTCATATATATGATTATTGAATGATACTTAAATTAAACATAATAATGATAACTGGTAACCATTATTATTTTTAACCATAATCATACAATTCAATCATAGTATGTTGCTCTTCGATTATGGTTACCACAACCATATTTTTTCTTTGCGTGTAGATATATTATTATATTAACAGCTTGGAAAATATGCCTGTTTTCTTCAAATATGTTTTTAAATATTAATTATCTAAAATTTTGTAAAAAGGTTGAAAAAAAAAACAAAAATGTTAATCATAAAAGCTTGTGTACTTCTTCTTGAAAATTTAAGCGCTTGAAAATTTGCTAACTTGTGATCATCTTCTTAAAGGAGCGCTTGTAAAACGCATGATTTTTATATGCGATGACCCACTTCGTAGGTCTCTAATTTTCTTTTACATATTGCTGAACAAAAAAAAAAGTTTTTTGATTTCTCACGATTAAAAATACGTAAATCTTGATGACCGCCACTACAAAATGGTGTACAAAAAAATTATATATGTGGTAAAATTATATAAATATTGTATTTCAAAATGTACCCCCTTCAATCCCCTACTAAATTGTATCAAATGAAAGGTCTTGATCAGAAGTATTTAGTAAATTATGAAAATTAAAATCCAAGATAGCGTGATAAATAAAATGGCGGATTTATTAGTCAAAAAAAGTAATAAAGGCTTTGTCCCCTTTAATTCCCACAATTTTGGTATACAATGAAAGGGCTTGGATTATCTTAAAAATTACAATCTACAGATTACTGAGATTAATTCTGATAATACTATAGGATGAAATGACAAAAATCAGATCGAGTAGAGCTTTTTAATAATCAATGTAATACTTAAAAGTATTTAGCTGGTCATTAGTTATTAAAAAGTTTGTTTTGTTACAAAAGTCACTTGCAAACAACACGTATAGTCTATGCACGAGTGTAAAGTATGGAAAAGAGAATAAAAATATTTTATCTAAACATAGTCCAGTTATCATAACGATGTCCTAAGGCGTGGTCCACATAACCCAGTTTAGTATTACATTGAGTTTTAACACTATATACTTCTGTGACCATTTATGTAGCATTTCAATTGTTCATCCAAAAACATAAACATTGCTTTGCATTGCTTATAAAAAAAATTTTAATAGATTTTTTTGTAAACTTTTAAAAGTTATTAATTTCTTGAAATATAATAGAAATTAAAAAAAAAAACAAATTTGATTAAGGGGCTATCAAAAATAATCTATAAATAATGACGTAAGAAAAAATTTCTTTAATTAAAAATTTTGAACTCATTACAAGTATTAATATGACAACCGATGAAAATGCAATTTCTTATGGTTATATAATGTTAACAGTAATTACATAATTGTTATAATTTCGATTTAAAAACTAGTCAAAATTATGTTAATGTATATGAATTATTATGAAGTTGATTGTGATGCATAATTTCATTAATAAATAAATTGTGTATAAAAATGACCTTAAACTTCAAATGTTTACTACCTACACGCAAAGAAAAAATATGGTTGTGGTAACCATAATCGAAGAGCAATATACTATGATTGAATTGTATGATTATGTTTAAAATAATAATGGTTACCAGTTTTCATTATTATGTTTAATTAAGGCATCATTTAATAATCATATATGTGACTACAATTAAAATCGATAATATTTGCTTTTGAACGGCAAATTATTGTCATTTGCTGTAACATACACATACTGCTTGTACTCACCAATTTAATTGCAATTTTTTTACCAATATTTTTTTACATTTTCTCGTTTATTTTAAAATTTTTTTTTTAATTTTTCAAAATATTTGTTCTTTTTTTTGACATCTCAAACTTTTAAAATAATAAAAATTTATTCAGCAAGAAGAAGAACAATTGAAATCAAATTATTATTTACAAAGATCATAGCTCGATTAATTTGTAATCATACTGTTGTCTTACTTATTATTTAATGATTATTTTTAATTTATAATGCTTTTGAATATAATTTTATTTTTGTCAAATTAATTTTTTTAAATCATACTATTTTTAAATGATAGCCATTTTGAAATTTTTACGAAAAGTAAACATTAAATGAAACAATTCAAACAAATGCTTGATTATCGTGACAAAATATATGATGAAATGAAACAAAAACAAGTAAGAGCACTATATTCGGCTGTGCCGAATCTTTTATACCCACCACCAATTTTGTGTACATTTAAAGCACAATAATTATTATTTTGTTAATGGCTTTCTTTGTAGAGGGTGGTTAAATTTTTAAATTTAAAACAGAGGCCGAATTACGGCACTCGAACGTGATCGAAATTTGAAAACTCTTATTAGAATCTATATACCTAAAGCATATTCGATCGTTCGAGTAAAATTTCGATCGATATCGAATGCCGTAATTCGGCCCCAGGTCTGTATAGAATGTTAGAACATCTATGAATGCCTTCTAAATTCGTTAAATGAGAAGCATTGCTGTTTATCGCGATAGTGTGGCAAAAAAACAGTCAACTTCGACTCATCATCGTGCCAAACAATTGAGCATCAGCAATGTTATTTAAAATTTGGACTATCGGATCGAGGTGTGCCGTTGAGGTCGCGGGGCCATTTGGCCGATATTTTGTTCCATACATAATTGAACCATACAAATATTATCATTAAAAAAGAAATGATAATAATTTCCTAAATAATTTGTGTTTAATTCAAAATCAACATCGGCCCTTAAAATTTAACCACCCTTTATAACTTGGATATGCTGGTAAAATGTTTTCGTAAATTAAATGTTTCAGTGAAAATGGACGTTAAAGTAAGCGTGTCAATAAAATTTCTGCTAATAAATACAACTTAGATATTTCAATATAGTCCGTAATTCTTCCAAAATATTTATTCATTGAGAAATTATATGAATTTGAAATAAAGCATTATATAGGATGTGGGTGTAAGAGTGGGCGTGTCACCTAAATTTTCTGGCATAACAATAACATTGACTAGAAGGATTTCCGTAGCAAATTTTATCATCATACCTCTAATTTTGTCGGTTTTATAAATTTAAATTTCATTAACAGTAAATAACGTGGAAAGTAAGCGTTATAGTAGGTGTGTCGAAGTTATTTATGCTAATAAATACAACTTAGATATTTCAATAAAGTCCTTTATTATTCGATTTATAGAGAAATTATAAGAATTTGAGAGAAAACGTTGTATGGGAGGTTGGCGTGTCACATTTATTTTCCGTCAGAAGAAAGCCTTTGACCAAAAAGCAATTCCTGCAAAATTTCAGAATCGTAGATCTAAATTTGTCACTCTTATTAGGTTTAAAATTTTTAACATATTGGAAAATACACTGCGCGGTATAAATTTTCGTACATTTTGATCTCTAACTCCCTTCCTAATACATGCATTTAGGCAATTTTTCTTTCTTCCTTATACTCCGATTTAGCCAATTTTCTATTCCAAACAAACCTTGTGTATAAGACATATTCTGGCAAAATTTGAGCCCACTAGCTTTTTCGATGGGACCTCTATCGTGCTTTTAACAGACGGACATACGGACGGACATAGCTAGATCGTGCTTTTAACAGACGGACATACGGACGGACATAGCTAGATCGTCGTCAAATGAAACCCCGATTAAGAATATACATACCATTTTTTTGGTGGCGGATATAAAAACTCAAATACTTCAAAAAAACACATTACAAAAAAATTTGTTTAGCTCTTTTACTAAAATTTTGCAAAAAATATTTGACCTTGTGTCACAAAAATTGGTCTGCTGATCACGGTCGGATCGTAACGGGTATAAAATGGGGTATAGGGGTATAGAGGAGAGTTTTATCTACTAAATGGTGCTAATTTCTTTTTGTTATCTTATGTTTTCTAGAAGTTCTAGAAGTATGGTGTATTAAAAAAAGGAATTTAGGAAAATTTAGACCTAAAGATAAAAAAAAAATTATTTCTAAACATTATAAACAATTTATTTTCATGTACTAATGGCTAACAAATTTTAAAATTATACAAAACTTATTTCGTTTGAAAATCTTCTAAAAGTAAAATGTTATAGAACTTTAAAAATCAAAATCTTACTAATAAATTTCCTGTTTTAGCAAAATGCTGAGCATGTCTATTTTGAATCACCCTGTGGCCCTTAAAATTTAACCACCCTTTACAAAAGAATAGATAAATAAAAAAAAAATTTAGTTAAAATATGTATTTTAAATATTCAAATACTTATTTTAAATCTACTGATGCACATTTTTTTTAATATTTTTAAATCTTAAACCTCATAAGACTGTGTGTACAACTATATGTAAAGTTGGGCACAAATCATTACTCTAGTTAATTTTTGTCAACAAACTTCGGTCATTTTCGTTTTCACAAACCCCTATAAAATTCCTTTGTAGTTTGTGCAAAAAAATGTTACTAGAGTCATCTAGTGTTCTACGTGATGTTTAGCAAAGACATCATCCTCAGTGTTTGCAAAATGTAGTGGCGCCTTCAACAGATGTCGCCATCTGCAATGAATAAATGCTAATGAATATGACTAATATATTTTTATAAAAATTTAAAAAAAAGTGGGCGTGGCACATTTATTTTCCGTTATAACGAAGACTTTGACCAAAAAACCATGTTTGCAAAATTTCAGAACCGTACATATAGTTTTGTCAGTTTTATTACGTTTTAAACTTCAAATATATACTGAGCGGTATAAATTTTCGTACATTTTGACCTATAACTCCTTTTCTAATGCATAGATTTAAACAATTTTTGGGGAGAAATATTCTTTTGACTCGAGAAATATATATTCAAAGTTTCATGACTCTACGTTTATGCGTTTGGACACAATTCCTTTTTTTTCGATGTTTGAAGGACACTGTTTTTTCGACCTATTCTTGCTTTACGAGCTATAACTCTCTTTCTAATATTCCGATTTAGCCCATTTTCAATACCAAACAAACCTTGTCTATTAGAAAGATTCTGGCAAAATTTGAGCCCTTTAGCTTTTTCGGTGCGACCTCTATCGTGCTTTCAACAGACGGACAGACGGACAGACGGACAGACATAGCTAGATCGTCATCAAATCAAACCCCGATTCAGAATATATATACTTTATGGGGTCTAAAATGGATATTTCGATGTGTTACAAACGGAATGACAAAATGAATATACCCCCACCATTTTTTTGGTGGCGGGTATAATAACTATTACTTGTTTTCGACAACCAAATAATGTTTTAGAAAAAATAATATGACCGTCGTGATCATGTCGTAACCATGGTTTTTTTTTTTGCGTGTACTAGGGTGATCGACTCGGTTTTACAACCGGTGGAAAACCCGGTTTTTTCCTCTTTTAGCTGGCGGTTTTTTTTTAAATGTTGATTTTTCAAATATGGAATACACCGGTTTTTTTATCCCAAAAAGCCGGTTATTTTTTATTATTATTATTTTATAAGATATAAACCTAACATTTAAAGTTAAATGTAATTGAAACATAAACTTAGCTGATCGATCACTTTTAGGTAAAAAAAAGAAAAACCAATAATCTCTCCATCCAGAGTCTGTCAACTTAAATTTCAGGGGTATAAGAAAGTATTTTAAATGAAATTTTAAGCATTTTTTTCCTAGCCTCTAAAATGTGTTTCAAATTACAGAAATCATTTCAAACAAAATACGTTAGTGCATATTAGTTTAAAAGATCTATTTAACATAAAATAAATGTACAGAAGGAGATACAAAAATTTATAACAGCCTTGTAAAAAGTCTTATTTATTTATGTATTAGTTTATTGTATTTATTTATTTTACTTGTAAAGAGTACCTTTTGTCCTTAAATTAAACTAATTAAAACCAAATTAATCAACTGCATTCATCACAGTTATTGCGTAATTGTACAGCCAAACGTATATAAACTGTAAAAATTTTATACTAAGATATAATTTTTATTATAATCTTTTTTTTAAATATTTTTTAATTTTATTTTTAAATTTTATATTTTATATGTTCGAACTGGTTAACCGGTTTTTCTCAATTTTCAAAATAGAAACCGGTTTTTTTTAAATTCTAAATTTCAAACTATTTGAAAACCGGTTTCTTAAAAAAGTCGAATAATTGATCACCCTACTACCTACTAAGGCAGACTGTACATACTAATTTCCTATTTAAAAAGCTGTAATACAATTAAAAACTATTTTATAATTTATTAACACATTTTCTTCATAAATAAAACAAGTGATGTTTTTTTTTGGTTAAAAATTTTCGTTAAGCTTCACAAATGAGTCAAAAAGTAAAAAACTGGGTTAATGTTATTTTAAAACCTTAAACCTGATTAGGATAAAAAAACATTTTCCAAAAACAGCAACAACTGCAGTAAATGTACTATAATAACAACTGGCTGCAGCAACACAGAAATTTCCAATGACTGTCTAACTGACAGAAAAGTGATGAAAGTTAAAGTAGTGAAATAAAATAATATCCTAAAGCCATCATATAAACGAGTGAACATGTTTTGTTCAAGTGAATGTTGACATATTTAATAAAAATCTTAAGAAAGTATAATAATAATAAAATTAAAGTGACTTTAAATACAATTTTAACTATTTATAACAATGTAATAGTGGAAAATGAAGGCAGCTATCAAATTTTACTCACATGACATATTTGGGCCAAATAAATTTTACAAAGAAAATAAAAGATAACTTTTTACAATTGATTTTATACAAAATCTTGTTAAGGGAATTTAAAGGGAAGAGTAAAAAAAATAATTTACATGATTATTTTAAAGAATAGGTTTGTTGTTTAAGTATTTTGTTTTTTTTTACTCGTACACCATGGCGTTTAAAATTTTAATAACTTTTCGTTGATAATGTAAAATTTTTATTTTTGCTGTAAAATCCAAATTTAAGTGTTGAAGAACGAAATAATATTTTGTAAATACCATTTTTTAGTTAAAAAAAAAGTTACGGAAAACATAAATATCACAACAATTTATATGGTTTTATTAATTTCAGCTTTTTGTAGAATTAAATTTCTAATGTAATGGAATTTTTCAACTTCATTTTTACCAATTCAAAAGCGTCTGATTTTGATGTTTAAAAAATTAGCAATGCTACACCTATACAAAAAGGATTTTCTCTTTTAACCGCATCTTCTTACCCGATATATGGATCATTTTACATCCATTCAATTGCTAATATATTTTAATTTAATGTTTGGAAATGTTGGAGCGCCACGTCAATTCAAAATAAAGTTCAAAGTTAAAAATTATTTTGTTATTATTTTATTTACCTTTTAATTATTGCAAAAATTATTTTTAATAATTAGTATTTACTTGAATATTATTCAAACAAACTAAACGTTTCTTTGACTTTAGAATATTTTCAATTGTCTTATTGTAAAACTATTGTTTTAATTGTCAACGCAAAAAATAATAATTAATTAATAACCTTATGTAAATTTGTTTATTAACGACCTAATGAAAGTTGATTCAACTTTCTTACTTTTTTTCACTACAAACTTTAATTAAATTGTTTCACGCTGAACAATTTTATTTCCATAAAAACTAGGGAGTGCATAATAAATTATACAATAAAAGAAAAACTTAAGCTATAAAACATATTTCATCATCGTCAACTTAACAAATATATATATATACTTTTACTTGCACTTTCAATATTAGTCAAGTCAAGTCAAGTCATTATTATCTTCTCAGAAATCTTTCTACTATCACAGCAGCACTAGCAGTAATATACTAGTTAGTAGTAGTAGTAGTATTTTGCAACTTTTGTTTTTAGTTTCTGCTACATCGACATCGTCAACAACATTTATGGTGTCTCATATAAAAGCTAGCAGGAATAATTTGTCAATGGAAAACGTGCTTATTTCTTGATATTTTGGTGTAAACGTGTTTGTGTGTATTTGTTTCGTTATTTTTTGTTTTTTTTTATTTTAAATCAATATAGAATCATAATATGGTGAATTGGTAACAGTGCAACATGTACTTTATTTAATATTGTTGTTTCGCTATTGCATACATTTATATACAATTTATTTGCATACTCGTTATAAACCAGACAGCTTTCGCTCTCATTTGTTAAATGTTGCACGTATGAATGCTGCTGTGTAGCGAGCTGCAGCAATATTACTGCAACTTGTTATTAACTTGTTGCTCGTGATGACGATGACGACAACGCATCGATGCATTGATTAGTTTATGATTTTTTCTGCTTATTTAGTAAGAGTACAAGAGTATTTTTAAAGTTGTTACCAATTTTAAGCACAAAAAAGCCTAACTGGACAGCTATTATAAGCCATATACTCGTACTACATTAAGTAGTGCAGATATACGCAGTTAAACACGCTGGTGTATTAAATGGGAGAAAAGTGATGGCGGCAAAGATTGCTACACATTTAATGTTTTTGAAAAAAAGTCTATAACAGTTTGTCACCTCTGTGGCTACAATTAACCACTTTTTACTAAAATCAACTTTATCAGTACGACGCTCTTTGTTACACTGACTAAAAATTCAAATGTGGTTTTCTTGTTATTTTTTCTTTTTTTATTAAATTAATTTTAATTTTATTGGCCATGAATTTGAAAATTAATTAATATGTTGTTGCAAAAAGAAAAAATATTACAAGATATTCTGAAAACTGAAAGATGCAGTTGTAATATCGGGTGATTTTTAAGACTTTGGGATCTTAAAATTAAAAAAAAACATGCGCAAACAGTTTTATTTACGCCGACAAGTGAATGCCTTTTTCAGATTATTTGATTTAATATTGCCCGTAGCTCTAATTTTGGAACACATTTTTTTAGCATTTCGGCCTGTATCTTACAATACAGCTGTAATGTTGAAATTATGGTTAGATTGTCCCTATACACGAGAGACTTCACTTATCCTAAGAAAAAATAGTCTGATTGGATCAGTTCGGTTATAATGGTCAATGGATTGCTTGAAAACGTGAGATCAAATGCCCTACAAACTCACTCGGTTTATGGTAGCGCGTAGCTTGTGGCACTGTTTAGTTAAAATCATATGCACTTTTCACATTAAACTGGTGCGTTATTCAATTACAACATTTTGAATAGCATATTCGTGGTGTCAGTAATGACGACCATAAATTGAACTTAATTTACGATAAATATTTCTTACACAGCACAAATTTTGTTAATAAAATTCAGTGATTTGTTGACACTGTTCGGTTGTTAGTCTAGTTATAGTGAAATAGCAAACACAATTGAGCACTTTTGGCATTGTCAAAAGTTACAAATCCTTTTTAAACTGAAAAACTAAATAACAAAAAACTCATCCTTTTTTTTATCAATTAATACTTTTAAGTTGAGACTATTTATATGCTAATTCCCAAATAAAAAAAATTTAAAGTTTATAGAATATTGAAGCAACTCCTTTCTTCCAAACAGCATCCCTTTCTTTAGTAAATCCCGTACCACTACAGACGTTTTCTGTCAATTAGAAAACGATTTTACATTGTCGTATGGTGACTGTTGACAATCGTAGTCCTTTCCGATTCCCAGAATATTTATTTGACTGAAGTCCCCATAGCAACCCCCAAATCTACACTTAATATGTGCCTATCTATGATTCTTAGTTTGCCACGATTTGAGGATCCATTTCCTCTTATCTTTTATCCTCTTTATCCTCTTATCTTTTCCTTATCTTTTGTTTGACCAATCAGTAAAGATACTGTTGGTACTATCCATGCACCAATTGTGCATAGATCCATCCTATGTGAGCATGCGATGTATCTTTCTGATCACTTATATGATTCATGAATATCTAAGTTTCATTATCCTCTTTATGTACAAGGCGCAAGATAAAACTATATTACAGTTCACTGCCATCTCAGTCTCCCTAACCTATTTAAGTACCAGGTTCAAAATCCTTATGTGTTCAATCAGTAAAGATATTGGTGACACTATCTATGCACTCCTTGTACATATGTAGATCCATATATTATCCATTGGCATCTAAGTCTCCCTTAACCCTTTTATATACAAGATCCATGAATCTCGTATGATCAGCCAGAGGTGTTGGTAGCACTTTTATGCTCAAGACTAACGAACACACCAAGGCGATCCACCAAAATTTTTTTATATTTCTACCTTAAGGGCTGCTACCTTTAGCATTGCCCAAGGAGAAGACATAATTAAACTGTTACTGGAGGCATGAAAATTGCAAACAAGGAACCTACGAAGTGGAACATCGCATTTAAAAATTATGCCTTCTAGAAGTGCTCTAGAAACCAGGTAAGCACTTATTAAGCGATTCAAGAAGATCTATTCGATAATGAAGTTTTTTGTGCCGTACATACTGCGATGATTGTGTTCATATCCAGCGATAATATAACATCTTTATCTCAATGAAAAATAATATTTTTTAATTTGAAATTTCATATATATTCCTTAATTTCTCTGTTTGCCAAATCTTTTTCCAAATATATAATGAATAATGAGACAAGTTAACTAAACTAATATAGTTCAATTAAAGCTAATCATATTTTAAGTCACTTTTTCTCAGATTTCTTTATTTAACAAATCTCTTTGGGTTTTTACATAGTTTTAACTACTAAAACAAAAACAAATTGCATTAAATAAAAGACCTCACGCACCTAAAAAATAGGCAAAAACAGATATTGCCACTATTGTTGCAGCAAAAATATGATTGTGCGAAGGTCTCATTAGGATTAAATGGAGCAGTTGCTGGCATAAAAATAGAATACAATTATAGAATGGTTTAGTTTTTTTGTATAATGTAATTTTTGAAAAACTTTTTTATAAAGAAATCAAAATTTATTTGTGATAATAAATGAACACACTGCAAAAGTGAGTGTTTCCCGACACTTACAGAGTGGAATAATAGTTAAAACCAGCTACAGTTTCATCATCAGCACTAGTGGAATGTATTTTTAAAACCAGATACAGTTTCATCATTGAATGTAAATAGCATCTTTTTCATTTACAAGTTTTTAATAAATACACTGCCATAAATGACTAAGAATGAAATTTGCAAATAAATTTTATTCTGTTTCGTTGTTATTTTCACTTGTTTGTTATTATTTTCAATACTTCAATCATTAGCTTTGATGGCAATGTAAGCAGTTGCTGTATAACTTTTACAACTTTTACTTCTAATATATTGTCTGTAATTGTGTTTTGTTTTTACCACAAATTGCTCCAAAAATGCCTTCATCGCAAACTTTTTAAAAATAGAGAATTTTTCTTTCGTTTTTTAAAAGGTATTTCCTATACTACGTTTCCATACACCTCTGTTAGTATTTATTATTTGTAAGTATTTAAGAGAATTACATTAAATACTTAAATCTGATGTTCAGTGAACAACTCAATTGGCAGTTTTAAAAATTGTTTTCTAAGAATGCTGTCCATAGTAACTATTACAGACTTGTCGGCTTTTTTGTTATGTGCAACATCATCATCTTTTTTATAAAAGGCTGCATCTTGCTAAGCTATAGTTTATTTCCTTTTTCATAGCTCTAGCATATGAATATTTTGTATATTTGCAAACTGTTTTCTTATTTTGTTTTTGTGCAGTTAAAATTGTATAACGCTAATTAAGGGCTTAAAAATGTTTGTGGATGTTTGTTTGAATGTGGCCATTGCAGTTGCAATACTGCTTGCTTACATTTTACATACACAAATTGGAATCAGGTATTCGTGTATAAAGGCGGCATTATTCGAAACTTCGAAACTTGGCCAACAAATGTGCCTTAATTGCTTCTCATAATAATAAATGTTTAGAAATGCAGGCAGCCATGGATGAACGATACCGGCAGACAGTCAGGTTTTTGATTTTCGAATCTGCTGTGGTTTCACAAGTTTGTGCTGTTTGAAACAGCATACGAACAATCAAAAAAACATTAAAGTTTATTAAAAAATTTATGCATTCTAACTATTTTCATTAGAATATAAACAATTGATGGTTAACATGCATTTTTGTTTTGCTAAGGGCAGAAGTTGTGAAAGAATGTGTTTATTTAATGTGTGTAAAAAACTTGTTTATTTATGGAAAAAGAATGTATTGTATAAAGCATTGATAAATTCTTGTTTTAATAGGAACATTTTTATAAAATAATATTTCTATTAATTTTTATATAATTATTGTTTTATGTATAATTTTCCATACATAAAACATTATTAGATGACTTTCAACAAAATATAGTTTTTTCTAATTCCATTTTTAAAAAAAAAATTCGATATCTTTTTTTTTATAAAAAATTTTTCATAAAATTTTTAAAGAATTTATGATAAATTACACTGAATAACAATTTCTAACTTTTTCCAGAATTACAGGTTTCCGGCGATTGATTTTGGTAGAGGAGACCAATAAATATACGTGTGTATAGGGTATAGGTTAAGGTTTCCCAGCTGTTATATGAAACTATGTTTTTTTTAGACAATTTTATGGCAAATATTTTTTTATATTATATTAACCCCTCTAACTCTTCTATAACGACATTTTGTGGCTTTATTCTTCCAATTGTAAAAAACACCACAAAAAATGGGAAGGGGAGGGGACGAAATGTTCTACAAAAATGTTGACCATACAATTTTACTACACATGTCACAACACACTAAAGCCCAAAACTTAAAAAAAGAAACACCAAAAAAACAAATTTAAGATTGCCAATTAAGGGTTAATTAAGTTATAATTTGGAGTTAGTATAGAAAGTCTTTCAAACATTTTATCATTCTACGTCGTTGCGTTTTATTTGATGTCCGATGGATTTTTTTATTACCTACTCTTAAATCAGAAGCTATAACTCCTTTTATAATAGACCGATTTGGCTTATTTTCAATACCAAAAATTTCTAATGAATTAAAAATATTTAATAAAAATTTCATCCCTCTGTCTTTTTCCTATCGAGCTCTTCTTTAAACAGACGGACAGACGAACAGATATAGCTAATATGAAACTAGGACTCAGAAAATATACTTTATGGGATCTAAAAGGAATATTTCGAAGTAATTAAAACATCATTTTATGGGTGGTAGGTATAAGTAAAACCGAAAAATTATTAAACATTATTATTTTGCTTTTTTACCTATTACTTTTCTGCAATACTTTCAGATTTGTTCATTAAATTATTTCATGAGCGTAAGTAGACCATTCCGGGGGATGCAATGTCCACCCAAACTTTTTTGTATCCTCACCAGAATTTGGAAAAATTAACTATTTACATTAAACATAAATATAAAATTGACTCAGTTTAAGATTTTACCTCCCCAGAATAATATGCTTAAGCTTTTGTTTCCAAATTTTGTCATCAGCTTAATATTGTTCTGAATCATCAACTATTAAAAAAATAACTATAAGTAGGTTATTAAATTTTATAGTTGATTTATCTACTTTCAGATTCAGATACTTGTTTTTTGATATTTTGCATGGTTTAATAGATATAAAGCACCTGCTTAAAAAAAAATATATTGTCAGTTGTAAAATAAGGTATTCCAGAGCACAACTGGTATCTAAATAATATAAATTTTGTTTAAAGCAGTGATTATTTAGGCAACAAGTTAAAGTTGTCACTCTGTCTAAGAATGCATTATTATACCCGCCACCAAAAAAATGGTGGGGGTATATTCATTTTGTCATTCTGTTTGTAACACATCGAAATATCCATTTTAGACCCCATAAAGTATATATATTCTGAATCGGGGTTTGATTTTATGACGATCTAGCTATGTCCATCCATCTGTCCGTCTGTTGAAAGCACGATAGAGGTCGCACCGAAAAAGCTAGGGGGCTCAAATTTTGCCAGAAGCTTTCTTATAGACAAGGTTTGTTTGGTATTGAAAATGGGCTAAATCGGAATATTGGGAAGAGAGTTATAGCTCGAAAAGCAAGAGTAGGTCGAAAAAACCGTGTCCTTTGAACATCGAATAAAATGGAATTGTGTCCAAACGTCTTAACGTAGACTCATGAAACTTCGAATATATATTTCCTGGGTAAAGACAATATTTTTTTTTCCCGAAAATTGTCTAAATTTATGCATTAGGAGAGGAGTTATCGATCAAAATGTACAAAAATTTATACCGCACAGTGTATTTTTCGGTATAATTAAAAACAAAAACGTCATAAAAGCAACAAAATTGGATGCACGACTCTGAAATTTTGCACACTTTGCTTTTTGGTGACACGCTTTCTTGTAACGGATAATCAATGTGCCACGCCCACTTTTACGCCCATATAACCTCCCATATAACGTTTTAACTAAAATTCATATAATTTCTCTATTAATAAAGATTTTTGAATAACAAAGGACTATATTGAAACACCTAAGTTGTACTCATTCGCAAAAATAACTTTGACACGCCTACTATAACGCCCATTTTTCACGTTATCTACCGTTAATGAAATTTAAAAGCTCATAAAACCGCTAAAATTAGAGGTATGATGATAAATTTTGGTACGTCTATCCCCCTAGGCAATTTCATTACTATGCCAAAAAATTAAGGTGCCACGCCCACTTTTACGCCCACCTCCCATATAACGTTTTACCTAAAATTCATATAATTTCTCTATTAATAAAGATTTTGGAATAACAAAGGACTATATTGAAACACCTAAGTTGTACTCATTAGCAAAAACAACTTTGACACGCCTACTATAACGCCCACTTTCACTTTTGAATTGTGTCCAGACGCATAAACGTAGTCATGAAACTTCAAATATATATTTATCGAGTCAAAAGAATATTTTTCCCTGAAAATCGCTTAAATCTATGAATTAGGAAAAGAGTTATAAATAAAAATTTACGAAAATTTATACCGCACAGCGTATATTTCAAATTTAAAACGTAATAAAACTGACAAAACTATATGTACGATTCTGAAATTTTGCAAACATGGTTTTTTGGTCAAAGTCTTCGTTATAACGAAAAATAGATGTGCCACGCACACTTTTTTCCTTAAATTTGTATAAAATATATTAGTCATATATATTAGCATTTATTCATCTTACACTGCGCCATTTATTGTACTGTAGCTAAATATAATATAAAGATGATAAGATAGATGACTCTACTAGCAACTACTAGATGGCATGCTAACAACTTATGCTTATGTTCTCCTGAAGTTATGCTCTATTAAAAATGGGAATTTAGGAAAATTTTGACCTAAGTCAAAAAAAATTATCTCTAAAAATTATACACAATTTATTTTCATGTACTAATGGCTAACAAATTTTAAAATTATACAAAACTTATTTCGTTTGAAAATCTTTTAAAAGCAAAATGTTATAGAAGTTTAAAAATCAAAATCTTACTAATAAATTTCCCGTTTTAGAAAAATGCAGAGAATGTATATTTTAAATCACCCTGTGGCGCTTAAAATTTAACCTTAAATTCACTTTCTTCCTCTTAAATTCATGTAAATTCTCTATGAATAAAGATTTTGGGATACTAAAGGACTATATTGAAATATCTGAGTTATGTTTATTAGCAGAAACTTTATTGACACGCGTATTTTAACGGCCACTTTCATTGAAAGACTAAATTTACGAAAACATTTTACTAGCATACCGAAGTTATAATGGGTGGTTTAATTTTAAGGGACTATGTTGATTTTGAATAAAATTATTATGAAATTATTATCATTTATTTTTATAATGATAATATTCAATTATGTATGGAACAAAATATCGGCCAAATGGACCTCCAACCTAGGCGGCACACTTCGATCCGATAGTCCATATTTTCAATGACACTGTTGATGCTCAATTGTTGGGCACGATGATGAGTCGAGGTTGCTTGCTCTTTTGCCACGTTATCGTGAAAAACAGCAATGTTTCCCATTCAACAAACTAAGATGGCATTCACAGATATTTTCACATTTCATACAGACCTGCTTTGCAGACATTTAAATATTTTTTACAATTCTCACGATTGTGGACGAATTCGAACGATTATGTTGAAAGAATCACGAAGTGCACGAAATGCATTTTGATTTGAACGCCCATTTTTATAAAAATCTTTAATATTTAAAAGCGTTGCTCGATTGCGTATCTTTCCACGGTTCAAATTGAGTTAGTCTGAGATTGGGAAATGTCAAATAAAATACAAGAAAAAAGTTGAAGTTTAGATGTGGTTCACCTTAAACATGGGCCCTTCAAATTTAACCACCCTCTACAAAGAAAGTGATACATATTTTATTATAAAGAGATTATTCTATAGCGATTAACAAAATAATAAATATTGTGCTTTAAATGTACACAAAATTGGTGGTGGGTATAAAATATTCGGCACAGCCGAATATAGTGCTCTTACTTGTTTTTAATTAATAACATCCTTTATAATTTCTTTCTTTATAAGATTATCAATGAATGGAAGATGAAAGTAGAGACGACTTTTCGAATAAAAAAATCAATACTCTATAACAGAGTTTTCTAACGTTCTCTTTTAAATTCGCTTTTTGTAAAAGAAATTTTCTATAAATTTATTTTCAAAATAAGAGTTTTTATAAATTTGTTTAATGAAATCTTTTCATATAATTTATATTTATAGATTACATATATAAAGATTACATTCCCTTAAATATCTGCGTACTTTTATATAATAGTTCAACTAAATAATAACTTGTCTTTATTTATACAAATTTTATTTGATAGTAATAATGATGTTGTTCATGCCAACTAAGCATGTAAGAAATTCTAATGATTTCCTAAAGGAAAAGGCTAAATCAACCTTTATTATATTTTATAAATTATATGACCAAGATGTTGCGGATGAGATGCAAAAGAAAAGTAATTAAGAACTGTTTTTTGTACACTGAAAGCTTAACTATTAATTCAAAATATTAGTGTTCTAATTTATAATAATAATAATGATAATCATAATAATATCCTGTTTAATTACTTTTATTTTTTACACGCTAAATTGTATTTTAAGGGAAAGATTTGATTTTTTTGAGTTGTACTGTATTATATTGGTTTTATTAACCTTAACAACTCTTATTAGATTGTTATTGGCCTTAAAGGAAAATTTCACTTTCTTTTCGCTTTTATTTAACAACTTACAATAATTATTTATTTAAAATATTTCGAACAACCATCAGCATCATAGTTTACGAGGTATGTTAAAGTTATGAAAATAAAATTAAACTTTTGCTCTTTGCATAATTATTTATTTAGAGCAGTGTTCTCCAAACTGGATTAAGTCAATACATATTTGAACATTTTAAAGTTTTTTTCTCAATAGTTTCTTCTATACATAGTGCTTTTTGTTTAGTTTTCAAAACCGCCGGTATGGCAAAGGCTATTAGCTGTTTAATATGAATTTACTAGTACGCATTGCGATGCAAATGATTCGCAATAAGAAATTGTATTGTGTATGTATCTGAACAAATGTCTGAAAATAAGTACTTACGTATAACATTATCAATTTTATTTAATAATAATTATTACTAAAATAAAGGGTGATTTTTTAGCTATTATTTTTTTTGGCAACACTGGTGTTTTGTTTTACTGTCAAACATCTTCAGTTTGGTCTATAATTTAACCATGAATCGTTTTACAAACCAACAACGCTTGCAAATTATTGAATTTTATTATCAAAATGCGTGCTCTGTTAAGAAAGTTCATCGCGCGCTTCTTATCGCAAAATTGTGTTCAGCGACGAAGCTCATTTTTGGCTCTATGGGTACGTTAATAAGCAGAATGGTCGATTGTGGAGTGAAGATCAGCCAGAAGCATTTGCATCCAGAAAAAGTCACAGTTTGGTGCGGTTTGTGGGCTGGTGGCATTATTGGACCGTACTTCTTCAAAGATGATGCGAATCGTAACGTAACTGTACATGGTGAGCGCTACCGTGAGATGATATCCAATTTTTTTTTTCTCTCAAAATGCAAGAGCTTGACTTGCATGACATGTGATTTACAATGGACTTATTGAGAGGCGAGTTCGGTGAACATTTTATTTCACGTTCGGGACCGGCCAATTGGCCACCTAGATTGTGCGATTTAACGCCTTTAGACTATTTTTTGTGGGGCTATGTTAAAGCTCATATCTATACACACATGCCCGCTTCAATTGACGCATTGGATGTTGAAAAGAGTATGCCAAAATTGGACTAAGCGAATGGACCATTTGAGGCGCAGTCACGGTCAACATTTGCATGAAATAATCTTCAAACATTAAATTATATTGATCGTACTACATACATATAAGATTAGTGAAAGGTTTGTATTTGGGAACATGGATTTTTTTATCAACAAAATTTTTTAAATGATTTAAGCTTCTTACTCGGTGGTTACGTCACATATGAGCCATTGTGTCCGAAAAAAGTAATTGTTTGGTGCGCATTATGATCTGGAGTTGTAATTGGGCTTTATTTTTTCCATTGTGGTGCTGAAAGTCACGTTAAGTTTAAACAATAGCACAAGTAAAAGCACTAAATTCCATTCGAGAAGCGCCTTTTGATAACTTAGTGTTTTAGTGAGCAATATGAAAAGTGTGCTTATAAAGCTATATCTAAAAAGTAGGTCTATACAACTTTGTATTCCCTTTTAACACTAAAAATAAGTTTGCAAACCACTGAAATTAGTATTACGATTTTAAAAAAATGAAATGCAATCTGTAAAGAAAATATGAAAAAAAAAACTTTTGTACGTGTTTAATAAATTACTCGCATTCAACACTTTCAGCCACGTTATTGCAAAAACTTGCACTTATTTTGATTTTCCTTTTACATTTTGTTTATGCCACAAAATGAAAGATGATGTTGCCTCTTGTTGAAATTGGTATTAAAAAAAAAAACAAAAATTGACACCGCAAAATCATAATATAAATAGATAGAAATACGCTTTAGAGTGTGCTAAGAGATAAGTAAGCTTAAGTAAGTAAATTTAAATGAATCAATTTTCTTTACATAACAAAATTAAGATTATGAAATTGTGTATTCAATTTCTATTTATAAACTGTAATTGCTGTTTAAAAAAAAGACTAGCAGCAATATATTGTTACAATGTAAGAAGAAGAAAAAATTAATATTAGCAAAAGTGATAATTTGTTTATAATTTTTTATCATTATCATTTAAATTTATTAGTAAATTATTGTCTATTCATGTTAAGACAGTATAGTACTATTCATTTTATTTTAGATTCATTTATTTGTGTCTTTAAGTACAATTGCTACAAAAAATTTAAAATTATTGAGCCTAAAGCAACTGGAGACGTCAAAATACTCATCAAGCCATTGATTAGAATTTGCAAAAACGTGGTTGTATGTGTTACAAGGAAAATCAAAGTTTTTCGCTTTTCATTAGACTCGCAAAAAATACATGTTTTAAATATTTTTGGTAAATTTTATGCGTTTTGTTTGCTTGTGTGTATTTCATAGAAATTAAGCAAATAATGTTATTCTTATAAAAGATCTGTAACAAAATGCCACTCTGATTGCAAAGAAATTCTTATATAATGAAATTTTTTATAAAGTTTATCAAAATTGAGAAGACCTGTCAACGATTGTTTTACAGATCGATAAACTTAATTATATAGTGAACGAGGCATACGCATTAACTTTGTTTTGACCATATCATAAACCATTATTTTGACAGATATAAAAGTAAAAAAGTATGAAGCTTTCAACAAACAACTTTCCAATTGTTTCTTTTTGGCTGGGAGTTTTCTTAACTTAAAGAATTTCAACACAGTAAAAGTATTAAAAAACACATAAGTTACAAGCCAATGATTAAATTTTTATACATTAAGTCTAACATATTCAAGTATAGTAGACACAAAATTCAATAACAAAAAGTTGTCAATTGATTTTTTGAAATCAAAAGTCTTTTGTTTTACTTTAGCAAAATCCAATGAAAATCTGAAGACTTGTGGTAATAATAAGTATTTTAATATTTTTTAGTCATCAGTAGATACAGCCACATCTCTATAAAAAGATCATTGAAAATTTATTGAAAACAGTAATTACCTGTCGTGACCAGCCGTGGGGGCCATTTGACGGATATTTAATTTTACATCTAATCGGAACCTGTCTTCCTGACAATCCAATAAAAAATCTATCTACTATCTTAAAAAATACATATTTTTTAAATATTTGTATACAATTTAGGAGTAAGTTTTAAACAAATTGTAGAAGTTTAATCTATTTATATAAAAGTGAAACTCTGTGTGTGTGTGCGTGTGTGTGTTAGCTATAGACTCCGAAACTGTAAAACCGATCGGACTCAAACTTTGGCAAGTTGTTGTACACATTCCAAGGAGTGTTTATGGGTGACAAAAAGTGGGCGGCACCACGCCAATAAAAAATTAGCTATCAGTTTTAGCTACTTGCACTTGACCGCTTTTCCTAAAACTTTGCACACATATTAAGCTGTCATGACTATATAAAGTGGGCAGTGCCACGCCCATAAGAAATAAGTTATCATTTTTAGCTACTTGCACTAGATCGATTTTTCTGAAACTTTGCACACACATATTGAACTCTCATGATTATACAATTTCGTGATTAGAAAAGTTGGCAGTGCCACGCCCATAAGAAATAAGTTATCATTTTTAGCTACTTGCACTAGATCTATTTTTCTGAAACTTTGCACACATATTGAGTTGTCATGACTATACAATTTCTTGATTAGAAAAGTGGGCAGTGTCACGCCCATAAAAAAAGTTATAATATTCAGCTACTTGAACTTCACCGTTTTTTTTAAACTTTGCACACATATTGAGCCGTCATGACTATACAGTTTCGTGATTAGAAAAGTGGGCAGTGCCACGCTGCCACGCCGATTAAAAAAAGTTATAATTTTTAGCTTTTTGCACTTGATATTCAATTTAAATTCAGAATGCATTTTTATTCATTAAGAGGCGTAGCAACGCGTGCCGGGCTTTTCTAATACAATTTATAAAGTACATTCTTACTAAGGCACCCTTAAGTCTACCATTGTTTTAAAATATCTGAATAACATTTAGGAGTCGATTTTAAGCAAATTGTAAAGGCTTAATACAATTTATATAAATAGTTTTAAAACTTTATTAAATATCAACTCGGCAAGAATCATACATACATATACACATTCATACATACGTGCATACAAACATACAATTAAAAAAAAAGTTTCCAGAGAAACCAATAATTTCCTAATTACTTTTCAGTTTCTACACTACGTTATGTAAATTTATTACAATAAAGCCACCATAACTTCATCAAACCATAATATGTGCTATTCAATACTCTTTTAATATGAAGAAAAAGAAAAGAAATGTATGTATTTTATGTACATACATATTTGCAACAATGCGGAAATCTTTGTACCAAAAGGTAAAATTTGTTTAACCAAATTGCTAATTTGTCAAGTTTCTTAGCAATTTGATTTTGATTTTTCCTAGCCATATTTAAAGAAAAACATAACTTAAATAACTTTGGCTAACTAAGTAGGAAAGAAGAGAAGAAAACCATTACTTGGTTAGTTAGTTTCAATCAACATATTCTACGTTTTATGTAAGTCCTTATGTATGTTTAAAAAAACAATTTTTGATAAGACTATTTTTGTTAGTTGCTTAAGTCAACTAAAATCTGCACAGGTAATCATGATCATAATGGTGACCACAATGTTTTTGTTGCTTTAGCAGGATTTTTTATTTTATTTCATTATATGTATTTGTGATTTTGATCGATGGCGCATTTGATGGTCATGTTGTTCGCTTGATATTTCCACAGTTCATTGGTTGGCTGAAAATATTTTTGTCTTTTTTGTAAAAGAATTTATGAATGTGAATTTGTTTGTACGTTTGGTTGGCTTACATTTGTTCATCGTAAGTATTTATTTGTAAGGATGGTATATTTTGAGAGTGTGATTATTCGAATCAGATGGCACACAAAGTTTTACCTTGCGAAAAGATCTATTGCCGTTTATCCGCTTATATATGTGTATAAGACCCAATCTAAGTATATAAATAAATGAAAATCAAATGACGTTCGTTGGTAATCGCATCACTTAATAACGACCGAACTGATTTCGCTATTTTTTTAAATGTTTGTCATAATTTTATTAGGAATTTTACCAGCCCCTCTGTTTTAATTTATCTAAAATCGTAGGACATATGCATCAATAATCTATGAGGCTTAAGAATGGTTCTTCTTAAAATTTAAAGTAGGTGTGGCCTCCACCTTCCATACAAATTCAACAGTTTTTACAGAGTACTGAAATATCTATAGACTTAAAAACTTATGTTGGATATTATAAAAATACCTCTAAAAGTTGAGCCCAAAATGTGCTGGAAAAGAACAGTAGGCGTGGCATCTTTAATATACAAAAATGCATTTTGTGAGATATCTAGAGAACTATAGCATTAATATTCTTTAAACTTTGACTGTTTTAATTTTATCTCAATTGTATTATTGAAACAAAACAACGTTACAATGGGAGCAGGGGAAGTGATACCCCGCATACAAAAAACAACTAATATGTTATTTCAGGAATAATAAATGTTAGAGTTTTAAATCCTGGCATTAAACATTTTAATAAAAATTGTACAATTAGATAGGATTAGGTTGCCGTGGAACCTCCCATATAAGAAAAATTTATTTGCAGAACTATAATTGTTATTAGTCTTAATTTTTCTATAATTGGATACGATATCAGCTTATTTTTCCGAACGCAAAACCAAAATCAGAGCAGAGGACGTGCTGTTCTTTTGTATTGAAGGAAACCCAACAATTAAAGATAAAGTTATGCTTAAATTTGTGAATTAAAACAGCTTTATTTTTAAAATAACAATAATTAATTCTGCACTGTTTTTGGAAATTTCAAACCTGATTTTTACATTCAGTTTGAAACCTGCCAAAAATGATTAAGCTTTGATGAGATTTTGTAAATGTAGTTTTTCGACAGTATAACCTTAATATCGAAAAATATTTACGCCCACCTCTTATATGTGGATTAATCTTAAATTTATATGTTTTCTATATGGACAAAGATTTTTGATGAATTTATGGCTGTATGTTTTAATAAAATAATTTAATTTACCCACAGACATGAATTTGACACGTCTACACAGATACAGGAAGGTAAAAATTGCCGAGTGAGCAACATAAAATAAGAGCGTAAGAAAACTCTTTAAAAAATAGATTATATCTCCCTACCTAATTCTACGACGTATTTTGGCTGCCAATTTATATGCAAAATAACATTACGTTGGAATTTGGTTTGCCTTCAGTTAACAGAAAACAAATTTAAGGTTGAGAATATCATTTAAAAAAAGCCCTAAAGGTGGACTTGGAAATTTGTTTCAAATAGTAGTTTTGTAAAATTTTTCCAAAAGTCAAAGCTGCCATAATATTCCGTATTCCGAAATAAGCTTTTATGAAACCAATTCATTAAGCTCCATTTAAAATTTTGTTAACTCTCTGTTTTATTAATTTATTTAAAAAATAACATAGCTTTACTCTATAAATCTCTTACAAAAAATTCGAAAATTAGTGTCAATTCAGTTCGATTTTTTTTTTGGAAAGAAATTAAAATTAAAAAAAATTAATATTTTTGTTTTCAATAAGAGAAAAATTTTGTTCGGAGCGCAAAGGTTAATTCGTCTTATATATTATAATATTATTCTGAATAATTTCCTTTTTCGTATGGAATTATAAAATCGATAACTCATTGCTAGTCGTCAAATAATTGTCAGCACTACCGTTTTCCCAATCATGTATGTATGTAAATATCTATTGCAACAATAAACACACATCTACATACATTTGACTATAAACTATTAAACTGACATTAAATTGATTGCCTTTAAGTTAAAGACCGTAATAGTCATGATGTTGTTTTATTTCTGTGACTTCTTCGTTTGACTCTTTTTATTTGCAGCCACACATCAATACTAAAGATATTAGTAAAAGGTACAAGATTTTTCTCTTTGAACACACACACACACACACGTTAATAAATACATATGTTCGTATGAATGTGTGAACTATACATACGTAACATGTGCTTGGATTTTGTTTGTAATGAAAATTCAATTGACAAATTGTTAAATCAAACAGATTTTCTTCACTCTAAATGATATCGTTACTTACTGTAGATACAACATGTATGTGTGTGGTAATAAAATTTTCCGCTTCTTTGGAAGCAAAACAGTTTTTCGTAAACGTTAAACGACATAGTGTGTGTCTTGTGTTAACAAACAGAATAAGACAAAAAGACAAAGGCATATTGCGATTTACATGAAGGTGGCGTTTGACATATGCTTTCCGTCATTTGTATGCTATTCGTTGATTGCAGAAAAAAAGGACACATTTTAGTTTTGTTTATGTGAGAAAGAGATTTGCAGCCCGTTTGTTTCTGTGTATGACAAGATTTTGCAGGTTAAATAAATCACACGTTTTATAAAGACGCTTCGCCTTTATTTAATATATAAATTTCCTGGAATAAAACAATTTCCATAAAATGCTAACAGATTTGAATTTCTAAAGAAACTTTACGGTTATAGTTATTTAGTATGTATGCATACATAGGACAGGCAGCTAAAATATAAAAGGAGATTTTTTTTTATTTAAAAAATAATTATTTTATAAAATTATAAATTTTTTAAAGTAAATATTTTTAATGTTTTGTATTTATTTACTATTACTAAGAACTAAAAGTAAAATTATTTATAAATTAAATATAGTGAAATATTTTTTCTCATAAAAATATTAATTATAAAAATGTTATTACATTTTTATTTAAAACAAATTTAGAAAATTCTTTATATATCCCATTAAGCATATATTTTCCGAAAGCTTATGTATAGGGGAGTCGATTGAGTAATAACTGTTTGTCGGTCTGTACGTCTGCTGGTTGAAATCAACTTTAAAAAGCAACCACATGTTGCATAGACCTGTGTGTGATATTAATCTTGTGGAAATATCCGGGAATGAAGCGTTATTGTAATCCAGCACAATCGCCCCATAACCATCTGAGATATGAACAAATAAACACGATTGCCTCTGTTTTTTCCCATATTTTTACCACAAAAATTAACATTTTTCAGTCCTTGTTACTTGTTCTTTTATAAAATAAATTTCATAAAATTTGTTGTTGATAAATAAATTTTATAAAATAATTTTAATTTAAATATTGACAATTTGTCATTACAAATGCATACTTATCGTTTTTTATGATTATTTATTAAATGCTTGCTGTGACATATGTTGCTGCAGAATAGTAAAATTTTTTTTTTTTTGTTAGTATGACTTCCTGTAAACAAGGAAATAAAATAATTTCTTATTTCTTTTTTAACTATTAAGTTTAACTTATAGTGTTAATTAAATTTTCCGGATAAAATTTATTTAAATTGCAAGTATTAATTAATACTAACAATTTATTCCGGTATTAGCCAAGTGAAATGCGTTTTCGGTAACGGCTACGATTTTATCATAAGCACTCTTGATCGGCATACAATAATAAAATCTTATTCGAAATTACTATTTTTGATACAATTTAATGAAATTAGATAACGAGAATCATACTATTAATTTTTCATTTCTTTAATTTTTATTAAATAGCATTTTCTTTATGTTTATGTTCTCTCTCTCTCTCTCTCTCTCTCTCTTATTATTAATACTTTTTTTATATTAAAAAAATAACTAAGGCCAGAATAATATATATTTATAAGTACATACATTTAAATTTTAATAAAAATTTTGAATATGTATATACAAAATTCAAATGTGTGTATGTTTTTTTTTTGCTCTGTCCGGTTGTATGTGTGTGTGTATGTATGTTTGTAAGAATTTATTTACATATTTAATTTTGTGTACTAACCACATTGAATTTTTTTTTTCGTTATGTATATTAAACAATACAACGTTAAAAATACTCTTTTAATAAACAAAATTATATGAGGATGTTTATAAATTTACATATGTATATGTCAAATACCAATTTTTTAATATAATCTTCTTCATATTTTCCATATACTTGTTATACGCAAAATCATTATTTTTTATTGTTTAAATTAAATGTGCAAACAACTGAAAACCTTTTGTTAAAATGGTGAAAAAATAAACAAAATATATTAACTGTAGTGCTACACATGCGTAAATTTATATTTTTATACCGTTCACCTGTATTGCGTATATGAGGGTATATGAGTTTTGTTATTCCATTTGTAATTTCTACAATATTCATTTCCGACTCCATAAAGAACATGTATATTATATGAAAACTTATAGCTAGAGGAGTCGATTGAGTCTGTCCGAGTGTGGTTTGAAATCGGCTTTTAGAAAGACTCCACATTTTACTCAGATATAAATCTGTGGCTTGGAGCTAAAAGGGCTAATGTCACTTTTTTGCTCTTTTGAATTAATCATTGCATTAGATTGATTTTCTTGCTCTATTTCATTATGGTAAAACAGCTGAAGTCATACTTAACTCAGAACAGCTTCATAAATAAAATGCTGGCCAATGTAACTATGAAAGTACTCATAAAAGTTAAAGTTCAATTTAAATTTTCTCAAAAGTAAATATTTTGACATTGACCCTTTTAGCTCCAAGCCACAGATATGTGGTATTAATCTTTTGCAAATATCAGGGAATTGATAGCTACTGAAATGCAGAACGATCGCTCTATAACTTTCTGAGATATAATCAAATAACTTCGACTGGTGATTTTTTCCCACATTTTTATTACAATAATCAATATTTTTCAGCCCAAGGTTAATTTATATAAGTAGACGTTTTTTAATATTTGTAGATACAATATACTTGTAGAGATATTTTTCAACAACAAAACATGTGTTGAGACATCTGACAAAATTTCAATTTTAGCGCGCTCTAGTTTCTTCTGTTAAAACATGTGACATCAGCCGTTGACAGATATCTCTGCTGCTGCAAAGCAGTCAGCGACAGTTGCCTGTAAAAGTACAATTTTGACAAATATGTAAATTTACATATGTCTCACAAATTTTAAAGTCAGATGTAAAAAACATGCCTTGTATTATATATAGCCTTAACCGATAAATTTATAGGAAACAATATTTTTTAAAAATATTTATATTTTTGGATATTTAAAATTATTAAAGCTCGTAATTGATTTTTGGACATGCTTAAGATACCAGAATCAAAAATCAGTCTCAAAAATTTTTGTCCAGAAAAAGTGACAAATCAGTTCAAAACTAACTGAGATATAAGCACAAAAATACAAATGTTTTGGTGTTTTCCAAAAATTTACAAACGAAAATCGATTTTGTTCAGCTTCTGGCTATGGCTTTCAAAAGAAACGGATTGTCTTGCAACATATAAGACTCCAGTAAAAAGTATAAAATCCAAGATGACCGGTACTACAAAATGGCTTACAATTAATTTATATATTGGTCAAATCTAGTAATTAAAAATGTGCCCATTTCAATCCCCTCCATATTGACATCAAACGTTAGTAAATAATGATAAAGTGAAAATCTAAGATGCCATCCGAAATAAAATGGCGAATATATGGGTCGAAAGGAGTAATTACGGCTTTGCCGCATTTAACGCCCACAATATTAGTATCGAATAAAAGAGATTGACTAGTAGAATATAGTAAACTATTAAATAATTAAAATCCAATATGGGGTCCTATACAAAATGGCGGATATTTTTTTCTACCCATCAGTATGAGTATCAAATGAAAGGGCTTGACTACTGGAATACATTTAACTTTGTTGAAATACAAAATTAAAAATGGCGTCGAATATAATAAAGCAAAATGGCTTATAACCCTAAATCTATGCTAAGCTACGATGTGGTCGCTATACTTATTTATATGATGAAGAAGGGTATTATATGATTTGGTACGGCTGAATATAGCATTCGTACTTGTTTAAGCTTAATAATTATTTAAATATGTATACAAATACAATTTTTTTTTAAATTTGCTCTTTAACGCTACCGATTAAAACCAACTGTGTGGTATTCTTTGTGCAAACATTGAAACTCATCTTTCAAAATATGAAAGCTTTGAACGGAAATAACCGGTTGTATGGATTAAGTAATTAGCAGTAACGAACTATTATATTACAATTAGTATGTATTAATTGAAGGGAAATTTAACTTTTTTTGTGCTTTAAGCAAAATTAAAGTGATGAAAGTTTAACTAATTTTGTGCTTAAAATACTGCATCTGTATGTTTTTAGATACTATTTTACTTTTAGATAATTTTTGATTATCACAGTCGATAGGTGTCTACTTGGTTAAAATACAAACTAAGCGGCAAGCGTAGTTTAACATTTTTAAAATTTTTTGCTAGCTGCGTAAGATAACTGAACATATGAACGAGCGGAAGGAATGCTATCTGTTGCAATTTATATTGTTTTTGACCACAAATGTGTGGGAGAAGCTCAAAGGCAGTATATTTTTTGTTAAAGTGAATTTTAATTGTTATTAAAATATTTTCAACAATTTTTAACCGTTTGAAATTAAAATTAAAAAAAAATTAACTTAATATATACATTTTGACACTAAACATTTATAATATTTTAAATTTAAAAGAAAAATAAAATTTTTTTTAGATTAAAAATCAGTTGCTGTAATACTACAGGGAGGATCGAAAGCCACCATGAGGTTTAAAAATTTGATAAGTTCTTCATTTGAATATTTTTTTATTTTGAAAAATGTAATCGAAAATGCTCTAGAAAGAACCTATTACTGCGATGCTAAAAACGGGGGTCATTGTTTTTTTTTATTTAGACAAATAGATAATTAAATTTTTTGGCTTACCTTGTACTATTTGACATGTCACATTGTTTGTTGTTGCCATTTATAATTTGTCCTACACTTTTTAAAATATTTAATTACAATTTTACACATATTAATGACTGTTCTAAGGATAAGGATAAAGATAATTAAAATTGTTCTAAGATTACATCTTATAAAGTACTTTTGTAATATATGTGATCTTCTCCGAGAAAAGGGACCTAGTGTGTGAAATTTAAGTTTTGGGTAAAAAGGCATTTAAAGTTTCATAACCCGTATTACTGTGAACATACCTTCAGTTGGGAGATGCGATTTGCTATGCTTAGTTATGATTGGGTGCCGACTTTGGTGACGTCATACCTATGTGATAACGTAGTTGTTTTCGCTTGTGTGACAATATCTTTGCTATTGTTGCTGCTCTGTTTGTTATGATATCGATATTTGATTCTTAATCCGCAACCAGTGACCGACGCAACAACGTTTTAATGGGATAAATAAATTTTTATCAGAAATCTAACTCATTTCGTCTTATTCTACACCCTTTTAGGTAGCAGAATCCGCTCTTAAGTCCAAACCCGTTTTTCGACACACTAGGTTCCTTTTTTTTAGAGTTTTTTTCTCTTAAATTTCAAGAATGTCCACTACCAGCTTTTGTCTTTCTTATAAGTAATTACATTAGAATAAGCATTGTTTTCTTTTAAATTTAAAATAAATTACACATATTTAAAAAAACAATTGTTAAAAATAATAATATAAAATCAGGGGCCGAATTACGGCATTCGAACGTGATCGAAATTTTAAAATTCTTATTAGATTCTCTATACCTAAAGCACAGCGAACTCGATCGTTCGAGTAAAATTTCGATCGATATCGAATGCCGTAATTCGGCCCCAGGCAATAATTATCATTATAACTGTAAGCTTTTTAGACCTTAAGAGAAAAAAAAAAATCCAAACATTTTTTAACTTATTTTGAATGTGTGGATTTAAAATGTAATGAGAATGTTTTAATAATTTCATATGCTCACAATCACATAAACTATTTGAAGCTGACAAAATCCGATAAATATTTTAAGACTTGTAGAATAGTGTAAAGCCACCTTTAGCAAATATTGTTGAAGTAAATAAAAAACTTTCGAACGGAAGTAACAGGTTGTATTGTAACATAAATAATCTATTTAATGTGTATCTTTTAGTATGTATTAATTGAAGCGATACTTCAAATAAGCTTCAACTGTAGTTAAGAAAGTTATTTAAGCTTAACATCTAGTATTTTATGCTTGAGTTACATAAATATATGTTAAATTATAATGTTTGGCTGTAATTGATAAAAAAAACATGACAATTTAAAAAAATTTTGTATAAAGAGTAAATTTTCGAAAAAAAAAATATTTTTTTTCATAAAAATCTTTAATGAATTGGTTGCAAATAGAAATTTTTTTCAATATTTTTTAAATTATTAATTTAAAAATTGTTTATAATCAAACATTATTTGGCGACTTGCTTTTTATTGAATGTTTAACAGAAAACTAGATAAATATTAATTTATTACTAGATAAAATTAAATATCCTCAGTGCTCATAGTACATTTGTATTGACTTGGAAGTTGTAGCTATGCTAACTGGATTACATAGTTTTTTATGCAAATGCAATAGTTGTGTAAGAGATCAGTACAAAGAGCGATCAAGGAAAAAAAAAAAAAATATAGCACCTCTTTACATAAAGCTAGGTCTAATAAAAAACTTTGTGAAAGCAATGAGTAAGGATGATGAAGGCTTCTAATACTTTAAAACTAAATTTCCTCGAATAAGTGACACAAACCTTTAGAAGGTATCTTTGAAGGTCCACAAATATGAGAGCTTATGAAGGATACAACCTTTAAAAAAGTTTTTAAATATTTATGTATATGTCATAGTTTTTTTTGGAAACAAAAAGAAAAAGCAGAAAACTACAAAAAAATCATTTAAGAACTTATTTCTGCCTATAAAGTTTTTAATGTAATACGTCACTTAAAATTAATTTATTAGATTCGCACTTTCATATCTTTCCTGAATATCTTGATGCAATATGAGATGAATATGGTGAAAGATTTCACCAAGACATGAGGAGTATAGAAAAGCGATACGATGGAAAATGGTCAGAAGAAATTCTTGCAGACATTTGTTGGTCAATTGTATGAGAAACTTCAGCTGAATATATGAAAAAAACACTACAAAACAACTGGTTTAAATATCCCTTCCTTTCCTATCGTCGGCACAATTATTTTGATAAATTTTTTTCTTGTCTAATGGCGTTTTTATTTTTTCGTTCCAGTGCGTAAGTTACCGTTACCTCAGCTTTGCTCATAACAAAATGCACATCAACTACAACACTTATGTAAAATAGTTTGTCTATTATTCAATTTGACGCGTCAAACTGTTTATTATTAAATAAACAAATTTAAAAACAACAAGTAAGAGCACTATATTCGGCTGTGCCGAATCTTTTATACCCACTACCAATTTTGTGTACATTTAAAGCACAATACTTATTATTTTGTTAATCATTATGGAATAATCTCTTTATAATAAAATATGTATCACCTTCTTTGTAGAGGATGGTTAAATTTTAAGGGCCCATGTTGAAGGTGAACTACACCTAGTCTTTGAATTTGTTTTCTGCATTTCAAACTCAAACTTACTCAATTTGATCCGTGGAAAGATACACAAATGAGCAACGCTTTAAAGTTATTCAGGTTTTTTATAAAAATGGGCGTTCAAATCAAAATGCATTTTGTGCACTTCGTAATTCTTTTGATCAACATAATCGTTCAAATTCGTCCACAATCGGGAGAATTGTAAAAAATATTTAAATTTCTGCAAAACAGGTCTGTTTAAAATGTTAGAAAATCTGTGAATGCCTTCTTAGTTCGTTGAATGGGAACCATTGCTGTTTTTCGCGATAGTCTGGCAAAAGAGCAGTCAACCTCGACTCATCATCGTGTCCAACAATTGAACATCAACATTGTCATTGAAAATTTGGACCATCAGATAGAGGAGTGGCGGCAAGGATGGGGGGGTGGGGGGTTTGTGATCATTTGGCCGATATTTTGTTTAGTACATAATTGAACCATACAAATATTATCATTACAAAAAGAAATATTAATAATTTCCTAAATAATTTGTGTTTTATTTAAATTCAATATCGGTCCTTAAAATTTAACTACCCTTTATAACTTCGATATGCTACTAAAATGCTTTTGCAAATGTAGTATTTCAATGAAAGTGGGCGTTAAAGTAGGCGTGTCAATAAAGTTTCTGCTAATAAATACAACTTAGATATTTCAATGTAGTCCTTTATTTTCCCAAAAACTTTGTCAATAGAGGAATTACATGAATTTTAGGTAAACCGTTATATGAGAGGTAGGCGTTAAAGTGGGCATGTCATCTTAACTTTTTGGCACAACAATTACATTTATTAGAAGGATATTTGAAGCAAATTTGATAATCATACCTCTAAATTTGGCGGTTTTATGAGCTTTTAAATTTCATTAACGGTAGATAACGTGAAAAGTAGGAGTGTCAAAGTTGTTTTTGCGAATGTGTACAACTTAGGTGTTTCAATATAGTCCTTTATTATTCCAAAATCTTTATTAATAGAGAAATTATATGAATTTTAGGTAAAACGTTGTATGGGAGGTGGGCGTAAAAGTAGGCGTGGCACATTGATTTTCCGTTACAAAAAAAAGTCTCACCAAAAAGCAAAGTGTGCAAAATTTCAGAGTCGTACATCCAATTTTGTTGCTTTTATGACGTTTTTGTTTTTAAATATACCGAAAAATACACTGTGCGGTATAAATTTTCGTACATTTTGATCGATAACTCCTCTCCTAATGCATAGATTTAGGTAATTTTCATGGAAAAGTATTGTTTTTACTCAGGAAATATATATTCGAAGTTTCATGAGTCTACGTTAATGCGTTTGGACACAATTTCATTTTATTCGATGTTTGAAGGACACGGTTTTTTCGACATACTCTTGCTTTTCGAGCTATAACTCTCTTCCTAATATTCCGATTTAGCCCATTTTCAATACCAAACAAACCTTGTCTATAAGAAAGATTCTGGCAAGATTTGAGCCCCCTAACTTTTTCGGTGCGAGCTCTATCGTGCTTTCAACAGACGGACAGACGGACAGACGGACGGACATAGCTAGATCGTCATCAAATCAAACCCTGATTCAGAATATACACTTTATGGGGTCTAAAATGGATATTTCGATGTGTTACAAACGGAATGACAAAATGAATATTCCTTCACCATTTTTTTGGTGGCGGGTATAAAAAGAAATAAGTGAATTTGTTTTTATTTTGTCAAAATAGTTATGCAGACGACTGTATATATATATATGTTTAGTTGTTAACCAAACATTGAGTTAATAGTATACTTGGTTATATTGAATAAAGGTGTCTGTATTTAATCGTGAATAAAATCAACATTTGACCACCGATTTTTGTAAAATATAGTATACCGATTAAGAGTGCTGATAATGAAATCTTAGCTGGGTTCAAAAATGCATTCCATGGGTTCGCCTAATAATAAATTTAATTTTTCAGTATGATTTAATAATAAAGACAATGTTTCAGGAGGTTAAATATTTTAGGATAATGAACTTAAGTCAAATTAAATATTTTTAAATAAAAAGTTGGAATAAAAAATTATTCACAATTATAATAATGATTTTTAATATTCACAGATTGAAGTAAATTCACAAAGTATAGCATAATCAAGAAACGCGCGAAAATGTTCCTCTTATATTATCAATTTTATTTAAACTTCACCTTAAACATCACTTAACCTAAAATTTTTTTCGCATTCAACAAAGCATGTTAATTCTTTCCATTGCAATTAACTTTTAATAAGTTTCAAAATGTACAATAATTCTAATATGAGTTTGTAGCAAAAAAAAAAAAAAACAAGTAAGAGCACTATATTCGGCTGTGCCGAATCTTTTATACCCACCACCAATTTTGTGTACATTTAAAGCACAATAATTATTATTTTGTTAATCGCTTGGAATAATCTCTTTATAATAAAATATGTATCACTTTCTTTGTAGAGGGTGGTTAAATTTTAAATTTAAAACAGAGGCCGAATTACGGCACTCGAACGTGATCGAAATTTGAAAACTCTTATTAGAATCTCTATACCTAAAGCACAGCGTACTCGATCGTTCGAGTAAAATTTCGATCGATATCGATGGCCGTAATTCGGCCCCAGGTCTGTATAAAATGTTAGAGCATCTATGAATGCCTTCTTAATTCGTTAAATGAGAAGCATTCCTGTTTTTCACGATAGTGTGGCAAAAAAACAGTCAACTTCGACTCATCATCGTGCCAAACAATTGAGCATCAGCAATGTTATTGAAAATTTGGACTATCGGATCGAGGTGTGCCGTTGAGGTCGCGGGGGCTATTTGGCCGATATTTTGTTCCACACATAATTGAACCATACAAACATTATCATTAAAAAAGAAACGATAATAATTTCCTAAATAATTTGTGTTTTATTCAAAATCAACATCGGCCCTTAAAATTAACCCACCCTTTATAACTTCGATATGCTGGTAAAATGTTTTCGTAAATTAAGTGTTTCAGTGAAAATGGGCGTTAAAGTAAGCGTGTTTATAAAATTTCTGCTAATAAATACAACTTAGATATTTCAATATAGTCCGTAATTCTTCCAAAATATTTATTCATTGAGAAATTATATGAATTTGAGATAAGGCATTATATAGGATGTGGGCGTAACAGTGGGCGTGTCACCTAAATTTTCTGGCATAACAATAAAATTGACTAGAAGGATTTCCGTAGCAAATTTTATCATCATACCTCTAATTTTGTCGGTTTTATAAATTTAAATTTCATTAACAGTAGATAACGTTAAAAGTGGGCGTTATAGTAGGTGTGTCGAAGTTATTTATGCTAATAAATACAACTTAGATATTTCAATAAAGTCCTCTATTATTCGATTTATAGAGAAATTATAAGATTTTGAGAGAAAACGTTGTATGGGAGGTTGGCGTGTCACATTTATTTTCCGTCAGAAGAAAGCTTTTGACCAAAAAGCAATTCCTGCAAAATTTCAGAATCGTAGATCTAATTTTGCCACTCTTATTAGGTTTAAAATTTTGAACATACTGAAAAATACACTGCGCGGTATAAATTTTCGTACATTTTGATCTCTAACTCCCTTCCTAATGCATGCTTTTAGGCATTTGGGTAGATATATTGTTTTTGCTCAGGTAGTTTATATTTGGAGTTTCATGACTCATACGTAGATGCTGGTGGACACAACTCCATTTTATTCGATGTTGGAAGGACACGGTTCTTTCGACCTACTCTTGCATTACGAGCTATAACTTTCTTCCTTATATTCCGATTTAGCCAATTTTCTATTCCAAACAAACCTTGTGTATAAGACATATTCTGGCAAAATTTGAACCCACTAGCTTTTTCGATGGGACCTCTATCGTGCTTTTAACAGACGGACAGACGGACGGACATAGCTAGATCGTCATAAAATAAAACCCCGATTAAGAATATATATATACCATTTTTTTTGGTTGCGGGTATAAAAACTAAAATACTTAAAAAAAAACACTACAAAAAAATTTGTTTAGCTCTTTTACTAAAATTTTGCAAAAAATATTTGACCTTGTGTCACAAAAATTGGTCTGGTGATCACGGTCGGATCGTCCCGGGTATACAGTGGGGTATAGGGGTATAGAGGAGAGTTTTATCTACTAAATGGTGCTAATTTCTTTTTGTTATCTTATGTTTTCTAGAAGTTATGGTGTATTAAAAAAAAGGAATTTAGGAAAATTTAGACCTAAAGATAAAAAAAAATTATTTCTAAACATTATAAACAATTTATTTCCACGTACTAATGGCTAACAAATTTTAAAATTATACAAAACTTATTTCGTTTGAAAATCTTTTAAAAGTAAAATGTTATAGAACTTTAAAAATCAAAATCTTACTAATAAGTTTCCCGTTTTAGCAAAATGCTGAGCATGTCTATTTTGAATCACCCTGTGGCCCTTAAAATTTAACCACCCTTTACAAAAGAATAGATAGATAAAAAAAAATTTAGTTAAAATATGTATTTTAAATATTCAAATACTTATTTTAAATCTACTGATGCACATTTTTTTTTAATATTTTTAAATCTTAAACCTCATAAGACTGTGTGTACAACTATATGTAAAGTTGGGCACAAATCATTACTCTAGTTAATTTTTGTCAACAAACTTCGGTCATTTTCGTTTTCACAAACCCCTATAAAATTCCTTTGTAGTTTGTGCAAAAAAATGTTACTAGAGTCATCTAGTGTTCTACGTGATGTTTAGCAAAGACATCATCCTCAGTGTTTGCAAAATGTAGTGGCGCCTTCAACAGATGTTGCCATCTGCAATGAATAAATGCTAATGAATATGACTTAAATATTTTTATAAAAATTTAAAAAAAAGTGGGCGTGGCACATTTATTTTCCGTTATAACGAAGACTTTGACCAAAAATCTATGTTTGCAAAATTTCAGAACCGTACATATAGTTTTGTCAGTTTTATTACGTTTTAAATTTCAAATATACACTGAGCGGTATAAATTTTCGTACATTTTGACCTATAACTCCTTTTCTAATGCATAGATTTAAGCAATTTTTGGGGAGAAATATTCTTTTGACTCGATAAATATATATCCGAAGTTTCATGACTCTACGTTTATCCGTTTGGACACAATTCCATTTTATTCGATGTTAGCAGGACACGGTTTTTTCGACCTACTCTTGCTTTTCGAGCTATAACTCTCTTCCTAATATTCCGATTTAGCCCATTTTCAATACCAAACAAACCTTGTCTATAAGAAAGATTCTGGCAAAATTTGAGTCCTCTAGCTTTTTCGGTGCGACCTCTATCGTGCTTTCAACAGACGGACAGACGGACAGACGGACGGACATAGCTAGATCGTCATCAAATCAAACCCCGATTCAGAATATATATACTTTATGGGGTCTAAAATGGATATTTCGATGTGTTACAAACGGAATGACAAAATGAATATACCCCCACCATTTTTTTGGTGGCGGGTATAACAAAAACAAGAAACACATAATTTATTTTTAAAATCTCAAATTATGTAGAAATTCAAGAATTAAGTTTATTATTTTTCTAATGCATTTATAATTGCTGCGTTAGTATAAAAGAAGAAAATAATGAAATAATTTTCTTTGTTAGAACATTTCATAAGTGGAAAATGTAGAAAAATTACTTTATTATTATTATTATTTATGATTTTTTTTCAACTTCAAAGAAAACACTTGCACCAACAAGAAGAAGTCGAAGAAGACAAACAAGAGATCCCCGTAAGGATTTCTTACTTAAACTTTAATAAACACGTACATATTTGTTTTATTGTTAAAAAGAAATTAAATATTATTAAAAAGTTATTATAAAATGAAAAACTCATTTAAGTATAATCTTTTAGTTTGTGTGTGTGTGTGTTAAAAATGAAATTTATGTATGTTGAATTTGATTGTTCTTTTTGAAAATGAAAATATTTAAGGAAAGATTTTTGCTGTATTTGTTTTTAAACTGTCTTACTGCAGCTATTCGTATTAGATTTCTGAGAACAAAAGATGGTTTTTTATGTTATGAAAAGAAATAAAAGTACAAACAACTACTGTAATAAACAAAACGCGGTGCTTTCCATAGTCAAAAACAATGAAGATATGCCTGTACTATGGTTAAACATGTAAGTCATTTGAGTAGAATTGAAATACAATATTTCAATAAAAATTGCGAAAAATTATACCACTCAATGTGGTGTCAAAAGCATACAAAGCATTGTCATTCCGGTTATAGTTTCTACAATATTAATTTCCGATCCCATAAAGTATATACTTTCTAAAGACTTATGAATAGAGAAGTCGATAGAACAATTTTCCAACTGTCCGTGTGCTTGTTAAAAATTACTTCTAGAAGTCCTCACATATTACAAAGATCTGTACTATGGTCTTTTGGAAATATTTAGGAATGAATCGGTATTAATATTCGGCACAATCGCCCTATAACTTTCTGAGATATGAGCAAATAAACACGACTGAGGCAATCGTGTTTTTTTAAATATTAACATTTTTAGCCGTGGAATAATTTATAGATTTTTTTGTTACTATTTATATACCTTTTGCTTATAGAGATATTATTAAAAAAATTTGGACTAATAGGTCACTAATCGGCAAAAATGCCACGTTTTTACAGCTTTTTAATAAATTTTTCTGAGAAACGGTACACAGAAAAAATTATTGCATACAATTTTTTAATTAAATAATGAATTGATTGATTACTAAAATAATAACTTTTATTTGATGAATTATATTAAAATATTAATTATTAATTTTATTAATTAATTATATGATTAAATAATAACTTTTATTTGATATTAATTTATTTTTAAAAACTTTGAAATTTCTGTCAGTTGAAAAAAATAATGTATTGAAAAATAATATTTAAAAATATAATTTTTTATCAAGATTTGATATTCAAGAACAATTTTGATTAAATTTTTATTATACGAAATGAATACGTAAATAATAGTGGCCAATAAGCAGATTAAAGTTTAAGTAAATACAAAAAAACGTCTTTGTTCCTAAAATAATATATGTACATACATACATATGTATGTACATACATATGTACATACATACATATTATTTGAACTTTATTGCAGATATAATTTGAGTCAATATTCCTTGCAGCCTAATAGTATATTCTGTTTGATATGAAACTTAATAAGTAAGTTACAATTTTAAATCCAACTACATATACATACTTATATAAGTTACATATACATATTTATTAATAAGATATAAGGGTGATCGATTATTCGACTTTTTTAATAAACCGGTTTTCAAATAGTTTGAAATTTAAAATTAAAAAAAAAACTGGTTGCTATTTTGAAAATTGAGAAAAAACCGGTTAACCGGTTCGAATATATAAAATATAATATTTAAAGAAAAAATTAAAAAATATTGTAAAAAAAGATTATAATTAAATTTATGTACATATATATGAATATGAAATTTTTACAGTTTATATACGTTTGGCTGCACAATAACGCAATAACTGACATGAATGCAGTTGACTAGTTGGTTTTAATTAGTTGAATTTTAGGACAAAAGGTACTCTTTACAAGTAAAATAAATAAATACAATTACATACAATTTTTGTATCTCCTTCGGTACATTTTTAAAATATTAAATAGATCCTTTAAACTAATATGCACTAACGTGTTATGTTTGAAATTATTTCTGTAATTTAAAATACATTTTAAAGGCTAGGGAGAAAATCTTTAAAATTTCATTTTAAAAATGCTTTCTTATACCCCAGACAGACATACAAATGTATGCATAAACTAGTTTGTTCGATGGTTTAATTGAAATTTAGGTTGACAGACACTCAATGCCATTATTTAAAATTAGGATCTGGAAGTAAACATTATTGGTTTTTCTTTATTGTAACTACACTTTTTACCTAAAAGTGATCGATCAGCTAAGTTTATGCTTTAATTACCTCTAACTTTTAATGTTAGGCTTATATCCTATAAAAAAAAAAATAATATTAAAGATCAATTATTTTTCTTATTTTACATTTGTTTTTTAAACAACAAATAAATTTCTTACAATATTATGGAAGATATTTAATAGTTTTTATTTTCTGCTTTTTGGAAACTTTTCGCGTACTAAATATACTATGGTACGATTTGTTACAAAGATATATGAAAATAAACTTAAAAAAATAAAAAAACCGGATTTTCGGATAAAAAAATCGGTGTATTCGATATTCGAAAAATCAACATTTAGAAAAAACCGCCAGCTGAAAGAAGAAAAAAACCGGGTTTTCCACCGGTTGCAAAACCGAGTCGATCACCCTATTAGATACATATGTACCCGGGTATAAAATGGCGGATATAAGACATAAACCAAATAACTTATGTCAAAAATTCAAACTGTAAATAAATAGTCTTAAAGTCTTTTTTTCTCGTTTATGATGCAATAAATTTCACCTTATAATTCTTACTTAGATGTGGATTAATTTTTAACTTTTAATAAAACATTTTTTATACAAGATTTTTTATAAAAAAAAAACAAAAATCAATCAGAAGCTAAAAGCAATACGTGTTTCTTAAAATATATCGTAGGACAACGCCGATGTATTTAAACAGACAAAGCGTGAAAGATTAAAGATTTTTCTTAAAGTATTCATTTATTTAATTTAATTATCCTTCATAAGAACTTTAATAATACAATTCTTTTATTGTTCAAGAGGAAACATTTAACTTAAAAAAAAACAAATTTAACAATTATTTATTTTCTCAATTAAAGTATAAGATACAAAAAAAAAAATAATAAAAAAAAATAAATTTTTATACCCGCCACCAAAAAAATGGTGGGGGTATATTCATTTTGTCATTCCGTTTGTAACACATCGAAATATCCATTTTAGACCCCATAAAGTATATATATTCTAAATCGTGGTTTGATTTGATGACGATCTAGCTATGTCCGTCCGTCTGTCCGTCTGTCCGTCTGTTGAAAGCACGATAGAGGTCGCACCGAAAAAGCTAGGGGGCTCAAATTTTGCCAGAATCTTTCTTATAGACAAGGTTTGTTTGGTATTGAAAATGGGCTAAATCGGAATATTAGGAAGAGAGTTATAGCTCGAAAAGCAAGAGTAGGTCGAAAAAATCGTGTCCTTCGAACATCGAATAAAATGGAATTGTGTCCAAACGCCTTAACGTAAATTGTCTAATCTTTGTCTAAATCTATGCATTAGGAGAGGAGTTATCGATCAAAATGTACGAAAATTTATACCGCACAGTGTATTTTTCGGTATATTTAAAAACAAAAACGTCATAAAAGCAACAAAATTGGATGTACGACTCTGAAATTTTGCACACTTTGCTTTTTGGTGACACGCTTTCTTGTAACGGTAAATCAATGTGCCACGCCCACTTTTACACCCACCTCCCATATAACGTTTTAACCAAAATTCATATAATTTCTCTATTAATAAAGATTTTGGAATAATAAAGGACTATCTTGAAACACCTCAGTAGTACTCATTCGCAAAAATAACTTTGACACGCCTACTATAACGCCCACTTTTCACGTTATCTACCGTTAATGAAATTTAAAAGCTCATAAAACCGCTAAAACTAGAGGTATGATGATAAATTTTGCTACGCCTATCCCCCTAGGCAATTTCATTACTATGCCAAAAAGTTAAGGTGCCACGCCCACTTTTACGCCTACCTCCCATTTAACGTTTTACCTAAAATTCATATAATTTCTCTATTAATAAAGATTTTGGAATAATAAAGGACTATATTGAAACACCTAAGTTGTACTCATTAGCAAAAACAACTTTGACACGCCTACTATAACGCCCACTTTCACTTTTGAATTGTGTCCAGACGCATAAACGTAGTCATGAAACTTCGAATATATATTTATCGAGTCAAAAGAATATTTTTCCCTGAAAATCGCTTAAATCTATGATTTAGGAAAAGAGTTATAGATAAAAATGTACGAAAATTTATACCGCACAGTGTATATTTCAAATTTAAAACGTAATAAAACTGACAAAACTATATGTACGATTCTGAAATTTTGCAAACATGGCTTTTTAGTCAAAGTCTTCGTTATAACGGAAAATAGATGTGCCACGCACACTTTTTTCTTTAAATTTTTATAAAAATATATTAGTCATATATATTAGCATTTATTCATCTTACACTGCGCCATTTATTGTACTGTAGCTAAATATAAGATAAAGATGATAAGATAGATGACTCTACTAGCAACTACTAGATGGCATGCTAACAACTTATGCTTATGTTCTCCTTAAGTTATGCTCTATTAAAAATGGGAATTTAGGAAAATTTTGACCTAAGTAAAAAAAAATATCTCTAAACATTACAAACAATTTATTTTCATTTACTAATGGCTAACAAATTTTAAAATTATACAAAACTTATTTCGTTTAAAAATCTTTTAAAAGCAAAATGTTATAGAAGTTTAAAAATCAAAATCTTACTAATAAATTTCCCGTTTTAGAAAAATGCAGAGAATGTATATTTTAAATCACCCTGTGGCCCTTAAAATTTAACCTTAAATTCACTTTCTTCCTCTTAAATTCATGTAAATTCTCTATGAATAAAGATTTTGGAATACTAAAGGACTATATTGAAATATCTAAGTTATGTTTATTAGCAGAATCTTTATTGACACGCGTATTTTAACGGCCACTTTCATTGAAAGACTAAATTTACAAAAACATTTTACTAGCATACCGAAGTTATAATGGGTGGTTTAATTTTAAGGGACTATGTTGATTTTGAATAAAATTATTATGAAATTATTATCATTTATTTTTAAAATGATAATATTTGTATGCTTCAATTATGTATGGAACAAAATATCGGCCAAATGGCCCCCCAACCTAGGCGGCACACCACGATCCGATAGTCCAAATTTTTAATGACACTGTTGATGCTCGATTGTTGGGCACGATGATGAGTCGAGGTTGCTTGCTCTTTTGCCACGTTATCGTGAAAAACAGCAATATTTTCCATTCAACGAACTACAGTGGCATTCACAGATGTTTTCACATTTCATACAGACCTGCTTTGCAGACATTTAAATATTTTTTACAATTCTCACGATTGTCGACGAATTCGAACGATTATGTTGACCAAAAGAATCACGAAGTGCACAAAATGCATTTTGATTTGAACGCCCATTTTTATAAAAATCTTTAATATTTAAAAGCGTTGCTCGATTGCGTATCTTTCCACGGTTCAAATTGAGTTAGTCTGAGATTGAGAAATGTCAAATGAAATACAAGAAAAAAATTGAAATTTAGATGTGGTTCACCTTAAACATGGGCCCTTAAAATTTAACCACCCTCTACAAAGAAAGTGATACATATTTTATTATAAAGAGATTATTCTATAGCGATTAACAAAATAATAAATATTGTGCTTTAAATGTACACAAAATTGGTGGTGGGTATAAAAGATTCGGCATAGCCGAATATAGTGCTCTTACTTGTTTATTCCGAATTAAGATGTTTTATCACAAGTGCACAGATACGTAGGTATATCGTGGTATAAGTGAAAAAGCTATTTATAGAAAATAAATAATTACATTCAAATATAAGTCAAAAAGAAGCACATACACTTTTATACTCATGTATCAAAGCCAAAAAAATGTATGTAATCTGGCAAGAATAATTATATTTAAACATAAAATTTAATAATTTTTGGCAAACAAAGAAAAATATTTGTAATAAAAATATTAGTATGAGTATTTATAAGGCCTACTTTAGAATCATTAAGCGGACACAAAGACTATTCCTTTTCCTTTTGCATGGTCATTTATATTTTACACGCCTTGGAATATATAGCAAGGACTTCGACACCTTCATATAAGCGCCCCTTTGAAACTCTTTCAGTTAAAACCTACTAAAAGGCTTGGTGATTAAGCAATTTGATGATAAATATAATTACCCAGCAAAAAAAATTAGAAGTAGTGCAAAGCGAATTACATTTTCAAGACTTCTAAATCAATTGTGTAGAAGCATTTATTTTAAATGAATTCCTAATTGCAAAATAATTTTTTATGAATTGTGCTTAAAAATAAATGAAACATCATGCAAAATATCTTAAAGAATTCATGTAAACAATCAAATTCAACTCATGAAACATCCGATGCTTTTCACCATATATGCATGAGTTCTAAATATGTACTTAGAATGGAGTGCAGTTCATTAATGTATTCATGTAAACACATGTTCTCCAATGACACGCTAATTTTAAAATCATTAGTGTTTTCACCTAAATTTAATCACTTCGTCACCAGTTGAACCCCTGCAAATCCTTTTTTTTGTCATAGATTTTTTTGCTGGGTAAGAATAATAAATACGGCTTTGTTCCTGTCAACCCCCACAATGTTGGTATCAAATGAAAAGGCTTGACCTTTATCAAAAAATTTTAAAATAAAATGGCGTATAAAATTATTAACTAACTATTTATGTAAAAATTCAAAATGATCATTAAGGATGACCTAGGAATAATAAAAGAAACTAATATTTTATATTATACCTACGTATATTATAGCAAGAAGTATTTTTAGATTCGGCTCTGCGGAATATAGCAGTTTTATTTGTTTAAATTTTTATTATTATTAATTTAAAACATTAACAGCATCATTTTGTAGGATTATTTTTAACTTTAAATCTTTACATCCCTTTTCCTTATTCATTTAACATGCAGTGTTTCAAGTGGCACTTTAAAGTTTGAATGTAATTTTTTAATAGAAGAAAGCTTTTTTCTCTTCTTTTGTTCAACAAAAAAAAAAAACTACTTGCAACAATGTTAACAATTAAATGTGGCATGTACCTTAAGAATTAAAAAATCTCTATAGCATTTATTCTTTTGCCCATAAGATGATTATGAAGTTTTTCATAATTCATTTTGCAATTTCTTTTTATCACAATTGTATCACATAGGCATTTGAAAGTGTTAGTTGCTTTTACTGATGATATATTAAAGATAATATAAATTATGTTTTTTTTTGCAGATGTTATTGTTATTTTTGTTTGGCTATTGTTGTAAGTCGTATGCAAGCTTAGCTGCAATTAATTTTTACATTAATTTTTGTGAGAAAAAGTTGTTGTTGAATAAAGAGATTAGAAAATAATGACTGAAATGTTCTAAGGTGGATGACATGTCAAAAATATGAAGAAGAAATTTGAATAGACGGAGTCAAGGCTTATACATACAGGTATATATTGCGAATTGATACAACAAAGCAACTTATGAGGGGATGTTTTATGTTAAGGCCATACAGTTGTGTTGACATATAAAATATAATAAATTTTTATTAAAAAAAAGGATATACATATTTGAAACACATATTAATGACGCAAAAGCAACAAATATACATTAATTTAGTACATTTGCTATCAAATAAGTACACTTAAGTTAATTGTTTAATACCGAAGCCAAATTCACATTTTCCGTCCCTGTAATAATAGCACTGTGCAAGAAATTGACACTTTTTTTTCGTGACAAGCTTTGCTCCTGGCGTTTTAACATAATTCGGGTACGCTGAATCCAGTGGTGCCCACGGTTTTTTAAGATTGGCTCTGGTTTTCGAGATATACCGTTATTTCGAAAATGGAGGAGGTTGCACAACATATGTTCGCGTAACTCAAAAACGCGTTAGCTTATTGAAAAAATTTAAAAAGCCGAAATTCCGCAATAAAATTTCCTTTAAGAAAAGTAAAACTTCTTTCTAATATCCGCAGTCGTTTTAGAAACATAATTTTTTGTTTGAGAAAAAATTAATTTTTTTATCAAAATTTCGGAATTTTTGTTTTTTAAAAATTCATAAAAAATTAAAAAATGCAGCTAGGCTTCTAATTCTTTGCAAACATATAAAAAATGAAGCTGCAAACAAAACAAGCCATAAATGTTTAAAATCTGTTAGCAACTTTTGATTTTATTCACAAAAGTCGACAAATTTTATTTAATTTAAGAATTTCAATAAACGCAAGCCCTCTTAGGGATTGTAAAATTATATACATTATTTTAATCAATTATTTAGGATATGCTCCCATAATTTTTCAATTATATTTATTTGGTTGTTGGGTTTAAGCTGGTTTATATGCTGGTTTATAAACCAGCTTAAACCCAACAACCAAATAAATATTATATACATTATATATAATTAGTGCTATCGAAATACAACTGTTTAAATTAGTGACATGTAGCAAAACTACTTTTAAGCTACTTTTGGAAGAATTAATGAATAAGCGGCAATCTCCTGGATGTCAGTAAAACATAAATACTGCATGTCATTTCACATTAACATCTGTTTGTGCATAAAGAATATCGAAATATTGGCATGATTTAAATTATTTATTTTAATGTTTCTAACGGACCTTAAGCTCGAAAAATAAAAAAGATTTTTAAAAAATTTTTTTAAAAAAATTATTAAAAACTTTAACTTTAACTACAATAACAATAATAAATGTTTTAAAAGTTTGGTTATTAAAAAAATTTAAAAATTTCATCTTTTCTGAAAAAATCCAAAGTTGTAGACAGACTTTAATCACTAATAGCTTCTTTTGATTGGAACTTTGTTTTTTATTCGCGTAGAGCTCTAGCCTTAAATTTTGCACCTGCAGCGCCTGAGATACCCCTAGACGGGCCAAATGACCAGCGCAACTTTATTTTTCATTCCCATCATTTGTTTCTTAGGCCTAGGATTCACTCCTAGGGGGATAAAATGTATGACCGACCTCCAATGTTTTTTGTTCTTAACATTTTCTCAAATTATACTTTCCCTTTATCACCATCCCTTAGGGTGGTTGCGTTTTTTGAAATTCTTAAAGTAACTAAAATTTATCGACTTTTGTAAATAGAATCAAAAGTTGCTAACAGATTTTAAAGATTTATGGCTTGTTTTGTTATCAGCTTCGTTTTTATATGTCTGCAAAAAATTAGAAGCCTAGCTGCATTTTTTATTTTTTTATAAATTTAAAAAAAACAAAAATTTCGAAATTTTGATAAAAAAATTAATTTTTTTTCAAACAAAAAATTATGTTTCTAAATCGATTGCGGATATTAGAAAGAAGTTTTACTTTTCTTAAAGGAAATTTTATTGCGGAATTTCGGATTTTTTCAATAAGCTAAAGCGTTTTTGAGTTACGCGAACATATGTTGTGCAACCTCCTCCATTTTCGAAATAACGGTATATCTCGAAAACCAGAGCCAATCTTAAAAAACCGCGGGCACCACTGGATTCAGCGTACCCGAATTATGTTAAAACGCTAGGTGCCCGGCTTGTCTGTTTTTTCAACTAGCATAGTGTAATTAAAATCAAGGCAAATTTAACAAATTTTAAACAAAAAGATTCCCCATCAGCTGGGCTGATAATTTCATCTGTATTTAAGTAAATTTAAGTAAATTTAAAAAAAGTAAAATATTAAAAAAAACTCATAAAAACATTAAAACTGAAAAACCATTAAAACTTGTACCGGATGTAAAAAATTTTCCACATTGGTTCGATATTGTACCCCAGAAAGAGTTTCTGGAATGTTTCGAAAAATACAAACCGAAAACTGTATTATACATAATTTTATATCAAATAGTATCTCTGCCAGTGAAGCAATGCTCTGTACATAGTTACTGTATAGTTGTGGCAATCATAATCTAAGACAACAATATTATGTTTGAATTATATGAATGTGAGTAAAACTTAAAATGTTTACAAGTTATCATTATTATGTTTAATTAAAGTGTCATGCAAAAATCATGTTTTGACTACAAATAAGATAAACCATCTTTGCTGTTTATGGTTTTTTGCTTTTATTTATGTATATCGATTGTACGTACCCTTTAAATTATAATTTTCTTTACATTATGTCGTTCATTTTCATTATTTCTTTGATTTCTTCCCCCAATTTCTATTGTTTTTTTTTCTTATGACAAACTTTTAAAATAATAAATATTTTTTCAGCGAGAAGAATAACAGGAGATTCACCGATTTTTCATGTTCCATGTTTGGTTCTAATTCGGAAATTGTTATTAAAAGTAGCTCGTACTAAGTCTAAATGAGATTAAAGTTTTCCAGAAATGTTAGTAATACCCTTATTCTGATATAATAAAATTAATACAAAACTAAAATGTTATAAAACTAAAAAAATTTATTTTTTTATATAAAAATTTATACTTAAATTAAATTTGTTACAATTTTAGTTATCATAATCAAGGCATATTCATAAGGCAACAAACACAATAATTAAAAAACGCATGCATTTTGTTTTTGTATTTTTTTAATCTATTTTTGAAAGCTTTTCTTAAATCTTTTAGGTAAAAACTTACAAAAAGTTTATTGTAGACAAAAATAAAAATAATTTAGACGGATGCAGACACGTTATTAAAAAAATATTTGACACTACTTGCGAATGCTTAAAAAAACAATCAGCTAAATGGATATGAGTACCTTATCAATATACCTTGACAATAGTAAAGTTCAGAATAAGGCTGAAATGTATTTTTTTCTTTGTATGGGAGTGGGATGATTGTGCACCTCGTCCTCTGATCTAATTCTATCAGTTTTGCGTACAAAAAAGTCGGATAATAAAATTTAAAGTCTCGAACAATTATATATCTTCAGATATGCCATGTAGTATTTATTCTTTGCATGGGAGGCACCACGCCTTCCTAATTGTTCTTCTATTTTTTTTTGAATAAATTGTACAATTTTGATTAATATATTTAGAAACAGAATTCAAAACAATTGCATTGGTTTTTCCTGAAATAAATTATATGATGAGTTTCTTGTATACGGGTATTACTTCCCTATTCCCATCGGAACGATTTTTGCTTGAAATATGATAAATGAGATGAAACTAAGACACACAAAGTCTTGATATGCTTTATTTGTAATAAAGGTGACATACTCATGGTTCTATTCCAGCTTATTTTAAGCTCAACTAGGCAAGTTGAAAACTTTAGGTATTGGATGAACGGATTTTAGTTTTTAATAAATTTAAAAACTAAATAGTTGATATATTTCTAAACTCATGATATCGTCTTAGTATTTCTTTCACGCTTTCTTACAAACTTCCAATTCCAATTTTTAACGGCATTTTTCTTTATTCACTAAGCTAACTGTCTTTTCTTAAAACTAATATTTTTAAAGAAGTATATTTCCAAATTAGATGGCACAGATGGATTGTCATAAAGAAAAGCAAATTCCAAAGATTGAAACTTTTATTCATTCTTAGACAATTTTCAATATTGCGTATCAACTTAAGTTTAATAGATGATTTGTTGGCTTCTTTAGGAGATTTTTAGTCCATAACATTTAATATAGATAATCCTGCTGACTTTTCTAGTTAAATTTGGCTTACCATCAAATAATTTAATTTATTTTAGTAAAATTCATTAACTGCTACAAAACTAATTCATCTTAACTAAAGTCTTAACATTTAATTGTCTTTTTACTGTAAATGTCTTCTTCAAGCTACTGATTTATTTGTTCAAAGAAACAAAAAAAAAATTTTCCTAGGATTGTATCTCTACAAAATATTTCAACTATTTAATCACATTTTAGCATGTTTATAGTTTGAAGGATCACAAGTCTCTTTTGTGATTTACATGTGATTTACATTAAAATTAAAACTTTGAATTAAACACACATGAGTTGAGCACACATATTTTTTCTATTTCATATCAAACTTCTTGTTGGATTTATTATCGCTTTAATAAATCTCTGTAGATTTCTCTATTAAGACACTGTGCATAAGTAAAGAAAAAATAGTGACACTGTTGGAAGAAAATTATAAAAAAAAGTAAAGCAAATTAAATTCATCTTAAAATACATCAAATCAAGTAGAAAACAATTGTTACTATTGTATTGTTGTTTGATTATTTGTACACTTATGTATGTATTTTATTATAAAGAAAAAAGTAAACTGCATAAAAAGAGGAGAAGAAGTGAATGTGTACTTGCACTTGATGCAATTGCATTCGCAACATTAAAGTAAATAAAAATAAATGCCAACATTTCCCTAATTGCGTTTACAAGCCATCTAAGCAACTAGCTGCTCGCTTGTAGACTTAACCAACAGCAGCAACATTACAAAATGAAAAATAAAACAACAACAATCACTTCGAAAAAAAAGTTGTGAAAAAATCAACAACAACATTGAATGAAACTTTCTTTTTTCGTCAACAAAATTTTTTTCACAGGAAAAAATTGTTTGTTTTATTCATTTTTCCATATGAATGTCTGAATGTTTTCTATTTTCTTTTAAATTTTTTTCATTTTGCTAATTTTTTGTGGATGCAACATTAGGAATTGTGGATGCAGCAATAATGACAACAACAATAGTTGCTGTGCCAGACAAGGTGTATTTTATGGCATACAAATAAATAAAGTTAATATGATCTTTGTTTCTTTATTTTCAATTTTTTAAGTCCATAATCTATTGTATACGAATTTTTAAACAATATCTTCACTGAAAAAACAAACAGAAAAACGTTGCAAACTAATATGGTGTGAGGGAAATTGTTTATTTTCTTAAAAAAGTGAATATGTAGTTGCAAATGTAAAAACTGTCAGTAGCTGAATTAGTTGTCTGCCGAAGAGGAAAAATTAAGTCATTTAAAATATTTATTGTTACAATTCATTCATATGCATATTTTAAAAAGATAAAAATAAAAATAAATCAATTTCAGTTGTATATAGTTTTAAGCACTAAAGAAATATAAAAAAAACAAAAAAACAACAACTGAACAACAAACCTTGTTAACTAAAGTTTTATATCACACTAAAGATTTTGTACTAAAACTATTCATAAATATAAAATACCAATTTGGTAAATAATTTGAATTAAGAAATTTATTGAAACTATCACTTCGAAGTTTTTTTTGGAAAAAGAAAATTTTTGAAAATTGAAAAAAGTTAATTGATAATTCTCTTAAATAGAAGACTTTTCAGATTTTTTACTAAGTTTAATTAAGCGTAAAAGAAATTTTTTTATGCGAGAAAAAATTAAACATAATTTTTTTATAAATAGAGTATAATCTTTACATTTTCTAACAAAAAGAATATTAGAAAGTTTCGTGAAAGAAAACAGGAAAACGAATTAAAACCTTATAAGTAATAGTGGGTGTTTTCAATAGAGGCATTAAAATGTTCATAAAAATAAAACACAACACATTCATTAGAATGATCAAATTAAAGAATTTATTAGTGTAAAAATTTCATGACATTTAATATTTTAAAAATTTTGGTATATTGCCTCGATGACTGCGCCTTTTGAACACCATCTTTTTAGTCAGATTTTGCAACACTTCTTCGAGCTAGCCTGGCCTTATTAAGTATATCAATATGTAGTTAGTCTTATGTTGTCTTTTTCGTGATAAATAGTTGCTGCTTTATCAGAATAGATTTCAAACTTGACGGACCTCCACAAAAAATAGTTTAATGGTGTTAAAACACACAACGAGATTAGACATGTTTGACCGAACGTTTGGCTCAACGGAGTGATTATTTCACGCGCTGGATATTATGTTCTAACGTCTTATTGGAACTCTTTTACTTCTGAATAATTTAATATGACATTAGGAATAAACAAAATAACGAATAATGAATAATTTGCTATGACATGAGGAAATAACAAAATTATAAACTATTTTCCACCAAAAATCTTCATTACAAAAAAAATGCTTCTTGAATCGCTAACTTAGTACTTACAAGCTTACAAGAGCGATTCTAAAAGATATTATTTTAATATGCGATGTCCTACTTCGTAGTTCTCGAAGACATACTTTGTTTTACTCTCATACATGCTTACATAATTTGGAAAATTTTTTGGTGAGTTTTACAGGCAACAAGTTTGCTATTTACGATAATATTGGCAACGGGTTTAGATTTAAGTAAAAAAGGGCTGATGGCACTTTCGCCATTTAAAACGCACTAAACAGTGAATGTTTTTGTATTTTAATGAAGTTTAAGAATGTCATGAATATTATGCTTTCTCTAAAAATAAAAATTTTCGTTGCTCCGTTTAGCTAAAAAAACAAATTATTTTAGAATCCTTAAAGATGGCAAACACAAACTTAGAGGGATTGGTTAAGTTCTCTAAAAAACACTTACCTCTGCAACTATCAATTGAGTCTGTGGTAGTCAGGATTAGTATTTAATCGAGTACTTCGGATAGAAGCTTTCACGCTTGTACTTGCAAACGTAAAACATATGTTTGACGTCATCTTCCACAACATCAGTCGCATGACAATAATTGATATAATGGTAATCTGAATTGGGTGGATTTGGTACAAGCAGACAATGAAATCAAACCACATAGTGGAGTCAGCATCCACTGAATTTTACAATGTTGACAAGCGGAACTAATTAAAAATTGCATAAAGGGTGTTACTAAATGTAAAAAACGCTCTTGTAGTGTCAGCATCTGGGTACTAGCAGGTCGAATGTAGTGACACGGGACGGTACCGTTTTGTGATATGGATGATGGAGCACGTCATCTGTAATTGCCAGGCACTTTGCACAAGAAGACAAGAAGATTTTCTAGAGTGTAGTGTTATTACGCATATGGGCATTTCAAATTCTTTGCCTTGAAGGGTATTAGGTTTCATTAAAAGGCTTAACCTGGGGGCAAGCTAACACCTGCACAAAATACATGTTTTTTGTGGCGGCGCTTATGGGCCAATTTATTTCTACTACTGGGTGATTGCACATCTTGATGCAATGCATTCACGACGTTAACCTGATAAAAACTGTAATGGAAAAAAGGAAACCATGGTTAAGTGCTTAGCCTCACTAACTTAATTTTTTTATTATAAAATATAAATTTTTGTTTGCCTAAATTGTAATTAATTTAAAAATAATCTAATAAAGTTGCAAGTGAATTTGAAAAATTATTTGTTTTATTATTATAGCGCAGTGGGTGGTGGGTCTTAACTAATATTTTTTTGAAGAACCCAATAAGCGATCCTTTTACTTGTATATATTTATATAAAATATTTTATCAAATAAAAATATAAATGAAATGTTTTGGTAAAACGAAAATTCCTGTACGCAATACAAAAGACTTAAGACACATACTTACTTAATAATGCTGCGTTTAAAATGCACACTTTCTTTTTAGCTTACATACATATACTCACTTACACTTACATACATTTAAACTTTTCTTATGCAATTCCTTTCCTGTCTGTTTCTAAATTTTTTTTTAAATTTATAGATTTAAACTAAATTCCCACAATATAATTCTTTCACATACCAAAGCTTGTCTTATTTATATGCCTTATCATCACAAATAATTATTTTAAAAAATATCTCTACACTTATGCCATCTTAACTGAACAAATGAGTATGTAAGCATATAAAAAACAACCGTTTTTAGCTGGTCCAACAACATTCAGTTAAATAAAAAAAGTAAAAAATCCCGTCTCACATAATGGCATATTTGTTAAAGCTTTAAGACATTTTGGTTATTATCGGGATTTATATAAAAAAATGCATAAATATATAGAGACAAGTATAAATATTTATGTTTTCTTTCATTAATGTTAATGAAAAAATACAAACTACTCAAGGAAAATATTTAAAAGGCAGGTTTTAAGTTTGAGTTAAAGGAAATCGAAAGAAAAAAATAAAATAAAATGTAAACAGCGTTTTTTTTTTATTGTTTTACACAAGGTCTTTGCAACAATTCATTTAAAGTAGGAAACAATTTATTGAAACAGGAATAAAATTTGCTTAAACGTTTTAATTTTATTAAAGAGGAAGTGCGTAAAAAATGTTTTTTGTTAGCAAACATTTCCTAAAAACTTTCTAAGTAATTTATATTGAGGACTTACTTCTTTTTTTGTCCATGATTTTTTCAATATTGTTTCAGATATTGTCTGCTTTTACATTTTTTTTAATTTTCTTGTAGAAAATTTTCAAAATTTGAACTTTCTTTATTTTGAGATAAGCTCTATATTCATAAAACTGTTTTTACCTAACTTTTAACAAGCCACACTTTAACGAGAATTTATGATTTTGAGGAGTTTTAGTTTCTTACTTATCTTGTTTTGGTTATCTTTAAATAAAAATGTATACATTTCTTTCTAATTGTGGTATTATTTTATAGGCATTAATTGTCCTTATAAATTCTGTAAATATGTGAATTCACTCTATTAAACAAAGATTCTATACTGTTATGCTAGAGTTGATTATCTCAAATTATCTTTTTAGCTTCCCTGAAATCTTTGAATTTCATCCATTACAAATTTTTCTAATTTTAACTCTCATAAAACCGACCGAAATTTGCCTTAACAAAATTGTGATTTTAATGAAGTTTTGTATAGCGGCGTCTACCTTCACAAAACTGTGACATAATTCAAAGAATAATGTATTTTGACTATTAATACTGAATATAAAATAAATATTAAGTCCCTGGTAAATCAATTTGGAATCAATTAATACTGAATATATAAATAATTTTTATTATTTTTCATGACCTTGAAAGCCTAAACAAGGAATATCGGAAAAATTATAAAAGAAATAGATTGATAAAAACAACTTTACTAATATAGATATTTACTGTCTTATTCATAACAGTTATTAAGAGTTTATAAAGGGTTTATTATACTGATTTTCTATGGAAATTTTACCTATAAACCTCTTATAAAGCTCTTTTAATTTTTATGAATTAGCCCGTAATATAAAAACGTAGCATATGTATTGAATAATATTTAAAATTAATAAAAAACCGCAACCGCGTATGTTAATTTTTTACAATTTTGAGTTAATAATGCCATAGTGCTTGGTTTTAAATGCCTTAACAAAAAAAAAAAAATTAAAAATTTCTGAAATAAGATGGACCCATTACGATTTTTTTAACGACATAACATCGTAACATCTATATATATTCAAAAAGCGTTCACCACTAACGCAGTATGTTGACTTACGTGTGCTTAATGGAAAATTATTTAATTTTTTAAAAAACACACAAACACATACCTTGTTACTTCTGAACAGATTTGAAAATTGTATTCTAATAATTTTTTAGTTTACAAGAACCTATAATTACTTATGTACAACCTAAGTTGACATACGCTGCTATATATGCACACAATTTTAGTTTATTTTGGTATTCGTTATGATTAAATAATAAATAATATTTGTCTGAAATTTCTATAAGAAAATTTTAAGATCTTTATTGACATAAATGGTAAAAAAGTTAAAAAGTTCAAAACCTAACCCGTTGTTTTATATAAAACGGTTTTGTGGCTCTCTCAAAAATTGTAAGTCAGTTGCCCATGAAAACCACAGAATTAACGTATATGAAATTGCTTTAAGATGCCTACCTTTTAAATTTTAAAAGCTTTTTTATCCATAAAATCAATTAGGGTGATTAAACGGTTGTTATTCGAAAGTTTTTAACCGGTTATCTCAGGTTTGGCAAAACCAAATATTTTTGAATTCCCATTATTCGAATATCAAATAAGCCGGTTATTTTGGTACAAATTAACCGTTTATTGGTTTTAGCTGAACCGTGCTAATAAACATATGCATACATCGAAATGTTCTACAAAATTCAATCGTAAAGAAAACATTTTTTTTGAAACGCTCAAAAGATTTCTTAATGCTTTATATTCTATAAGCTAATTCATAAGGATGCCCCAAGTGTCGTATTATCGTAAAGTCATAATTTAAAAAACCTTTAAAAAATGTTAAAAAATTGTGTGTTGTTTATTGTAAAATTTTTAGAAATTTTTATAATTTTTAAAAATTATGACTTTATGACAATACACTTAGGACCCCTTGTGAATTAGCCAACCCCTTGTAAAGTTTTAAAAAATTAAAAGAAATAAATAGATAAATATACTCCAGAACATTAAAACTGCATTTTGTTTCTAAAAGGTTTTTTTGAGAAGACGAAATTTTTAAGTCTTATTATTTTCATTGAATAATGTGGTCTCACATTTGTTTAGTTGCTAACTACATATACATACACATATTATTTTATTAATTAAATTGCATAACTTTATATGCATATCTATGTATAAATGTAAAAATATGTTCCTATAATATTTTAAAGTAAAAAGTCTTTACAAATTTTTGTCATAGCTGCAGTATATTTTGTTCGTTCTCTACCTTTGTGAATTGTTTGGATTTTATTTAAATAAACTTTTTATTTCAATAAATATTTAATTTGATTTTCGTGTTATTGTTTATTTAAATAAAACCGGTTAACCGGTTATTTTTTAAATGCTTAACCAAAAGCCGGGTTTTTTTTAAATAGCAACTATTTGGAATATACAAAAACCGGTTTTCGAAAAAAACGAATAACCAATCTTTCTAGTTTCAATATTAAACTTAACTTTAATAAATTGAATGTACTTATAAAATGCTCACTTTTATATTTAGCTACAAAAGCTATACTTGCATATATCAATGCAACACAATTTTGCATTACATCCTTAACAATTTGAGCGCACAACATGCCAACTGGTCGTAAGTGCATACCTGTCATGGGTTTGGGCTTTTAATACCCCCCTTTTCAACCTAACCTAACCTAACCTAACAATTTCTAGATATTGATCCCTGTCCGCGAAATTATCGTATGTTAAAAAAAAAAATTTTTTTACAGGACAGTGTTTTTATTACTTTTAAATAAAAAAAAAAAACGTAAATATCACTGCTACATACGATAAAATGTACACAGTGTTGTCTTCATAACTAAAACAGTTATCACTATAATATTTTATCAGCAGATGGGTTAATGGATGTAGAACCAATTTGAATAAAAAAGTCGATTTCTAAAAAATTGTAACATACGATAATTTCGCGCACAAGGGTCGATATCTTATTAGTTTGAAATTTTGCATGGACATAAAGTTTGAGTGATAATAAATTTTTTTTAAGTGTAAATATATTTTTTCCACCACTTCCAAATATGATTTAAATAAAACAACAAACCAACAGAGAATTATGGTGAATAGAAAATATGACAGAATTACGCCCATACATAGCAAATATTCGTTTTCAACTTTACTAATTAAAAATAAATGACAGATATGTACCCATCAAAATAACTTATAAATTATTAAAGACCAAAACCGAGTAAAAAATGTTTGCTATTTATTTTGAAGCCAACTGTATATTATACACCCGATGTTTTTTGGAAATAGCGGTGAACTAGTTAGAAGTCTACTAATCTGCTATGAGCTAAATTTCCATCAAAGGCTTTGGTCTGTTACACTTTAACGGATAAATCGCCTTCGTTTCCTTGCACGATTGATGAAATAGAAATATAATTTATAATTGTAATATAATAAGTTGATATAATACGTAAATATTTGATATATATCTATAGATTGTATCGAACTGATAAAATAATCGTAAGAACAATATCACTTTGATTGTAAAAATATTTATTTATGGCACACTATTTCTATGCCTTTAAAAACTATATATGAGTTATTTATATGAGAAAAAGTGAAAAATACTGTAGAAAATAAAATAAGAAATAATGCATTCAATTAAAAAATCCCACAACTACATATTACTGCTAGATGATTGCAAGAAGCGGTAAAAAAGTGCTAGTAAAAGGAAAATAAAAAAAAAAACTAAGACGCGTGCCGTCATAAAAATCATCAGCTACAAACAACCGATATTAAAACCAACTTAGTAGTAATCATACTTACAAACACTCACACATACACTGCAACATATAAATGCATATAACAATTTATAAATTTTATAACAACAGTTGCTGCTACTACTAGCAATTTAACAAGTTTATAGCTATGACAAGACTACTCCAACAGACAGGCTGTTCGAACGAGCAACCGACCGACCAACAGAACATACTCTAACGTGATTAGAACATCGAAACACCGAGGCTGTTGCTGTTGGCTACTGTTAACACTCTGTATATATTTACTCGCTGAAACGTTGTATGCCAAGAATTGTATAATATTTAAAAATGAATCAATGCAATCTTTAACAATCCAGAATAACGTGTATCTTTCTTATGTTTTTTTGTTTGCTTTGCTTAATTAAAAAATACAACAAGAAGAAATGTTTGATCGAAAGAAAAATATAAAAAATACATAAAATAAAAATAAAACGTAAGTAAATGCCATAATCTACGCAAGAGCTGGCTGAAAAGCATTACACCATAAAGTAGGAGTTCGAAAAAAATTATAGTTTATATAAAAGAATTCATAAGAGAACAGTTTGAAGATTTTAAAGAAGTGCAAAAAAAAAATGAATAAATCGTTGAGGTATAGACGAATTAAAACACGGGCTATAAATGTCCTTAAAAAATCTATGTGTATACGGCAAATTTAATAAATAATTTATTACAAAATTGCTGAAAAAGGAATTGAAAACTGGAAATGGGCAAAATCAGTTCATTATATCGCAGGTGTAGGTCATTAAAAATATCTATCTGACATCAAGCAAAACGCTATAGCGCCTAATTACAATGTAAATACGTAAAGCAATAAAATTTATTTGATTAAGTTAATAAAACATACGTCCCTAAAATTGTTCAGGTACGTGCTTTATGAAAAGAGTTATAGATCAAAATGTATGAGTTTCTTCAAAGGGGTGATCACTAGCACTTTTTGAACGTAAGCATTATTTGTTTGATTAATTTCTTTTGAACAGTTTTATTAATTCTTTAATGATTAAAATATTTTTTTTTTCCAAATGAAATTAAAAATGAATTCTCTCATATTTAATATAGTTCTAGTGCTTGGTGTAGAGTGTCCTTAAGAATTGTATTCATTTATATCGGCTTTTAACATTGTTAACGTTTTACGAAAAATAAATGATGTCTGTTAATAGTTGTGAACATATTTCTTTATAAACAGTACTTGGCTTTTATTTTCCACACTTATATTCAATAACTCTTTTGCAGCTTAGTATCTGAGCTTGATGGTGGTCTAGAGTCTAGACGATTTACGATGATGAACAAACTACCAAGTTGAGGAGGAAAAAAAAACAACAAACAAGATCATCTCTCTTAGTATTAATATGAGGTAATTATAACAGTTTTGATATCATTGTCTTTCCTATTAAATACTTGTCTTCTAAAGTTACTATAAAAGCAGATAATAAAAGAAAAAAAAATTAGAAATGAAAGTATGTAGTGCCATATGGTGGGAGGTAACATGTGTGTAAGGTACGTAAAAATATCACGTTAGGTACGTATTAAAATCAGTAATAAAAAAGTAAATATTTCAAAATAATTGTTAGTACTTGTTGCAGTTACTTTGTTTTTTCAAGTATTATTTAATTAATAGTTTGTTTTGAAAACAGTACGTTTTTGTTAAAGTTACGGTTTTTATGATAGTGTTGTTGCAATGGAGACATAACTGTTAGGACTTTAAAACAAAATAAACACAGTTTTGTTTGGTTAACTCTTGACGATAATCTTAAGAAATAAATCACTGAACCACATCAATGTTTATTTAAGTTATAATTAAAAAAAATAGTTAAACTTGATAATTAAACAATAACAACAGTTACTAAGGCCCCCCTTAAAAGCAATTAAAAGCCGTAATGAAGCTCGTAAAATTTTGAAAAATAATTTCATAAAAAATACAATCATTATTGTTATTTCTAGACGTCAAGTACAATTTTTGGAGTAAAAAATATATTGACCTGATATTATAATTTGTTATATTTATTTTATCCAATAAAAAAAAACACACACACACATATGCATGCATGTTTGACATGTGTCTTTAATTTAAATGCATATAGAGTGCTTTTTTAGTCTTTTTGCTGCAATATAACAGCATGATGTTAATTGTGCTACTGTTTATGGTATTAGTTCCGCACTGTTAGTATCTAGGGGTTAAAATTAGTGGTGAGTACAGTGTGACGAATTTTTCATAATTTTTATTACATGTACATATTGATCGATTTTTTTGTTGGAATTTTATTAAACTTGAATGTAATTAAGCTATTAAAGGCAAGCTAAGGCTTTTTCAAAGTTAAGTTCTAATACTATGTATTTTAAAAATATATATTTTAAGCTAAGCAAATGAATAGATCGTATTTTAGTGTAACTTTTATGGTGCATATTTATTTTAGTTGTTGACTTATGTGATGTAGTTTATAGTAGAAGAAAATCAATTGCATCAAAACCTTGTAGTGCAATGTATAACTCACTTATATATAATAGTCAACTATATAAACGTAGGATTAGAATTTGACCAATTTGTTTTTTATTTCTTTTAGTAAAAACAAATAAGAGTGCTATTTTCGGCCGTGCCGAGTCTGATAATACCCTTCACTACCATGCACATATGTATAGTGACCACAACGATCAGATTTTGTTTCAGATTTCATGTTATACGTCCTTTTCCTTATTATTTCAACGACATCTTTGGGTTTGAAGAATACAACTGGATTCTACTAGTAAAGTCCTTTCACTTGATACCCATTTTGACAAGGTTTAAAAAAGAAAGTAAATTACATACAAATATATATTCTTTAAAATAATTTATAAAAATATGGGAAAAAACAGAGGCAAACCTGTTTATTTGCTTATATGTATGTCTGAAAGTTATTGTGTGGTTGTGCTGATTTTCAATACCGATCTGCTCCCAAATATTTCTAATAATATGATAGTACGCACAGGTCTTGGCAATATCGGAAGATATCAAAAATTTCAACGCACTTTGTGTTTATATCTCAGCTAGTTTCTAATCGATTTATCCGTTTCTCTTAGCGGTAGTTTTTAAGACTAAAATTTGTATTTTGGTGTCTTTTGCGTAACCAAAAATTAATTAGCAATTTTAGTAACTTGATATATTTAAGAAATGTACATTAAAAAAATTTTTTGCCGATTAGAGACCTATTGGTCCAAAATTTTTTACGAATAACCCTAGTCGCATATTTTGTCTAAGCATAATAGCAAATATTTCTGTTCTACATGTGGAAACTTCTAAGAGTAGATTTCAACTAACACACAGATTGACAAACATTGCTCAATCGGCTCCCCCAGACATAAGCTTTCAGAAAATATATACTCAATGGGGCCGTAAATGAATATTGTATAAATTGCAAACATATATGTCTATATCCTTGGCACCACAGATGAATGTAAACTGAATAAAGCATAAAATTATAGCTTTGATATTTTTACCTTAGGAACTCTATTATACCATTATTACTGTAAACTATAACAAATTCTTAAACTTCCTCATTCTAAGAATAACAATAAAATATTTAAAAAAAAATAAATTTTTCTAAAAATTCATGTTCTCTATATGTGGCAGGACGGCATTTGTCCAAGTGAACACATTGGCGGGTATGTACAAAGTAAATTTATCAACAAAAATGTTACTCATCTTATTGCTTACCATCGACTATCGACCACGTTTTCTTTTTAAGCCAAAATAGGGAAAAAACGGAAAAAAGAAGTTATAACAACAGCGATAATAAACACAACAAGACTTACGATTACAAGTCTGAAATATTTATTCACATGGAAACTAGGAAACAAGCAACACTCTCTCATTTTGTGAAAATAAAAGAAAGCATAAAATGCCTTAGAAATTTTACCCGGAAATCAATCACTACATTGCCGATAATAAGGGCAGAAAAACACCGCACCACACCATACTACATCTTACCACACCACACACCGATCAACACTCAATCGAGCTTATGCCAAGTATCAATTAAACAATTTATAATGTTTTTTATTTTCAATATTTATTTTTGTTTGTAATTTTTTGCTAACAACAACAGCAGCAACAATAACAATATAACCACATACCAAATGCCGCTAATATAACCACAAGTAGCAACTTTACTGCTACAATCACCAACAACAATAATATTGAGAGCAACAGCAACAATAACAAAACCATCAATGGATGGACATGTAGTTTAAAGCGCCACTTTTGTTATAGAATATAAAAGAAAGAGGAGAAGAAAGCAACATAAAATAAACAAAGTAAATAAAATTAATAAAAGAGCAAAAAAAAAACAACAACAGCAAAGTTGCATATGAAATAGCCAGTTCCGCTGCACTTGCAACAAGCTAAAAAGTAACAGTCTGCTTCCAAATTTATCCTCACACAACTAGATAAACATAAACACATATGCCCACATACGTAACCAGTCACCATGGCACATCATACCAATTTCAATAACAAACTAACTATTCAACCACTCTCTCTTCCCATCATCATCATTATCTCCATCGTCATAATCATCGTTATTTTCATTGTTGTATTTTTATCTTGTTCTTTTTCAAACTTTTTTCCTTTTATTATTTATTTGTAATCGTAGCTTAGTTTTTGCTTTACCATCAACACCGTTATAAATTTTTTTCTCTTCATCATCATCATCGTCATCATCGTCATCACCATCATCATAATCTCAGTTTAATTTTTGCCATATCTTAAAGATACACACACATACAAGCCTTTATGTGTGTTGTAATGTAACTGGCTTGAAAATCAATGAAAGTATACACAAAGATAGTAAGTTAGTTAGTTGCTTGCTCGTACAGCAGCAATAGTGGTTAAATAAAATATGAAAGAAAAAAATGTTAAAAAAAAACTGCAAACAAAAAAAAAACATCTACAACATGTACGGTACTAGCCAACAATAACATTATCATGAGTAAGCGTTTCTTTTTCAGTTACATATATTCGTACTCGTAATTACTGTTGGCATTTGAAAATTTTTATTTGGTACCATGTTAAAGACAAAAATGTACAGAGTAAACATTAATTGTACCAATATTCTGTTTATAATTAAAACATAAACTACAAAATAAAAGAAACAAGATGAGTGCTGCATTTAAACTATATGAGTTCTCAGTTGTTAATTTTTGCTTTCAATAGGACTCGTTGCAAGTATGCATATTAATACTAAAAGTATAATTAATATTGTTCTGTAAAATCAAAAATAAAAATTTTTCCCATATTTTCGCAGTACTCTTAAACTTTACAGAGAACATTTATATTTGAAAAGATGAATGTATATGTCTGTTAAGAATGGTAGAAATAAAGATTACGCCTTGAGCATGATTTCCCGTTAGCTGTAGTATTTGGCCCACAGTAAGGGTTGCCAAGTAAAAGTTTTAAAGGCGCTTGTCTATGCAAATAAGCCTCAAACCACAGCGGCCCTTAAAGCCAGCGATTAAATTTAGCCTGGCTTATGCGTCAAAGTCATTGGATATTTCACAATACGCATCACCCACCCATCATAGTACATGTGTACAATGTTATGTTCTTGATGTTATATATTGATTGTAAGGCATTTTAAATTAATTAAGAATTTCGATGATAATTCAAAACTATTTTGTTTTATTTAAATGTTAGGATAGAACGACCTTAATGAAAAAGGCATCATAACATTGTTTATCAAAATCTTAAGTTTGTATTGAATATTAGCTAACACTCTGTGTGTTTGTGTCGCAGACAAGTAATACATACTTGCGTAAGGCCCATACCTAAATAAGAGCGTTGAGCGTCAAGCGTTGCAATTTTGCATGTATTTTGTTATTGTAACAAAAACAAAACACATGTAAAACTCCAACGCTTGGCGCTCAACGCACTCTTTAAATATTTAAGAAAAATAAAGACAATATTTTTCACGTAGGTGCAGAAATTTTATTGCGATCAGATAAGCGGATTGATCGAGTATAAAATACGAGCAAATAAACAAACAAACAAATCTTACTCTTTATATAACAAATAATAATGTGCTGATTTGCCGAAAACTATTTTTCTGCACTCTCCCCTTCTCTAATAGATTTGCCTTTTTTTCAAAAATTACGTTTAAGCATTGTTTACTGCTGCAATATTAAATAAATATTTTATAATTTTATAATTAAATTCAAACTTAGAAAGTTGTACAAAATTTGGTACAATTGTACCTTCAATATGAGTACCAATAGTGCTCGTTGCTACACAAACAGGTAACAGGTGGAGCATAAAAATCAACATTGAAATTTCAAAACATTACGACTTCTCTAAATATACACGTTCATTGATAAATATTATGCCATGGAAATATTTCAACTGTACTCTTGACTCTCTAATAGTTTAAGATACTCAGAGTTTATTTTTATATTACATTTGTATTTCAAAGTAAATTCTGTTATTAACAGAGTAACGTGAATAACGACAAATACACTTTGAATAATTTGAGATGAGTTTTATCAAACATTTTCTATAAAAGATGTTTTTATGAAAAACTATTTATGCACTAAATTAATAAAAACATTCGTAAAAGCACTGAATTAATTGAAAAAATTACTATTAAAGGACAATTTTTTGCATATTTGCATAAAAAATTAATATTCTTTTGTGATATAAAAAGTATTTCTATCTTGAAAAATTTGTTCAATAGCATGTGTCTTTTGCACATGTAATTAATCAAATCAAAGTTAATAATTTTGTTATTTTGTCAACTTAAGCTGAGATTCTTTGCGTAGGCACTTAAATATTTTTTTATTTTTTACCAATTTTTTTTTAAGTGTAACATAATATTAGTTAACATTGTATACACTTTTTAAGTTATCAGAAATTTCTCAGTAACTTTATTTATTAAAACGCTCTTTGATCAGGTGCAATAAGTAAGTAAAAATTTTACAAATAAAAGAAGACAAAAGAAAGACACGAACAATTTTACGTGTGTGCATTATTGGAGTGGAAGACTAAAATAATAGGGAAGAAAATATGGTACCAAAAAAAAAAGAAATAGGTACTTTCTACTAAAAGTTATAAAGAAAAAATTCTTGACTAAAAATTTGTTCTACGATTATGTTTTGTTTTTTTTTTTTATATTAAACTTTAATGTACTATAACTAAAATTGTTATAAACTAATAGATATTATAAGGTTTCAAATATTGATTTAGAAAAAAAGTTTTTGTTTTTATAAATACATAGTTAAGTTATGAAAGTTTAAAATTAAAAAGATATTAAAACAAATTGTTCTTTAAAAAAATAGATCTTATGAAAAATTGTTTTAAATTAAATTTTAGTAGGTATTAAGAGTTATTTGAATTTTTTATTACTTATTTTATTTTGGTACTTTTTCCTCATACCAGCCGGTTGTATTTCTTTTCAAAGTTCAACACCACTCGACGAAACAAGTGCCAGTAAGGCCCATACCTAAACAAGAGCGTTGAGCGTCAAGCGTTGCAATTTTGCATGTATTTTGTTATTGTAACAAAAACAAAACACATGTAAAACTCTAACGCTTGACGCTCAACGCTCTTGTTTAGGTATGGGGGTAAGCTGGACCGCAAACCTACTAAACGTAAAAAAGCAGATGAAGAAGCAGCACTCAATAAACTTTTTAGAGTTTAAGCTAAAAGAAAATAGTTAGTATGAAAACGACTTTCGTGCGCTTAAGACGTAAACAGCGGAAATATAACACAGGAATACACAAAAGTAACTATTTAATTGAGAAATAAGTATTTAATAAAACGAACATAATAAATTTTTAAAATTACAAAAAAAAAACAAACTTAAATCGAATTAATTTTCTAGCGTTTTTAGCTTAACAATGAAAGCTGCAAGTCAACGAAATAATAATTATAATAAGTGACTTGTGAATTAAAAAAAAAATTATATGAAAAATTAAAAAAAAAATTGAAAAATTTCTGAATTAGAAATTAAAAAATATTTTTCCAACAAAAACAAAAAGTAAAAATAAGTATTAGTTACAATAGTTGTCAAGCTTCAATAAATTGTGGCTTAAGCTTTTAACACCATTCGAATAAAAATATCTTTATATTAAGAAAACTTCAATTGAAGCATTTATAATAAAACATAGAAGCAAAGGCATTAAAAATAATATTAAAGAAGAAAATAATAAAACTGCCGGTTTTACGCCTTTTTAATAATCTATAACAAAGACAACAAAAAAATATCACAAAAAAATAAAACGTTTAACGTTTTGCGTTGTAAATAAGAACCAGCCAAGTGTAGATTTTACTGTAAACAGATAAAAATAAAAAATTTAATAAAAAAGAAAACAAAGACGGAAATTTGATATATTATAGAATCGAAAATTTTTGAATTGCATTCTACTAGATATTTGTTACAAATATGTCTACACAACAGCAGCAGCAAAAACAACAACAACAACAACGTCAAGTCGATGTAATAATGACGTCCATGCAGCAACAGCAACAACAGCAAACAAAACTGGAACAACATTCGAAACCCATCTTAAGTCCCACACGATCCCTTGACGAAGGTTTTGAAAGTGATCCGGATCGTGTTTCTACGGATTCAGAGCATCCAACAAGTGGAACGAATCAAAACAATCAACATGCTAATATTAACAATGCAAATAGTAGTTGTAGTACTGGCAGTAATAGTTGTAGTAATATTAGTAGCGGCAGTAAACAACAACAGCAACAAAATGTTGGTTCTACTCTGGCACAATTGTCATCGGCAGCTACTGGTGGCTTGTCAGCCAATGCTGATTTGTCATCTCCATCCAATACATCTTCTTCATTATTGACTGCGGGACTTGTGGCAGCAAACAAGACAATGGACTTATCTAAAACCAGGTTAACTGCACTAGGAGCACCACAAATCATTCGCCGTACACCCAATGCAAATGCCATGCAGCTACATCATCATCAACAACAACAGCACCAACAGCAATTGTTACAACAACAATTATTGCTAGATAAATATTATAAAGACAGAAGAGGTTCGGGCGATAACAAGTTTACACAACAAATGAATATGCAAAATGCAAAACGTATTTCTTCTACAGCGTCATCTTCTTCCACAGCGGTTGCTTCGTCATCGTCATCATCTTCATCATTAGCATCAACGGCGATGGTTGGTGCAAATTCAGCGAATACTGGAAGCTTAATGGCAACAAGCACGCAAGTCATGGGCTCACCACAAACAATGCAACGTTTGCAATATCAAAAGCAACGGCAACCTATGGTAGCTTCTGCAGCTGTACACAGTAATCGTTATGCGTCAGGCGGAAGTAATGCGGCCAACAATAATGGTGGCTTTAGACGGTCCAAAACTAGAGCCATGTCACCATGTGTACTCAAAACAACTACCAATTCCCGTAATGTTTTGCTTATGCCTCGTGGCTCTGCCATACGTTCGCACTCGGTCGATGCCATTACACGTCACAGACAACATCAGCAGCAACAGCAATTCCAACTGTTAGCTGCCCACAATTATGATTCCTCAAACGCTTTAATTTTAAAGCATGAAGGTTCTGGTTCAACAAGCACCTTAGCATGCCCCACCACTACCACTACACGCATGCAACATTACAAGTTTCCCGGTAATACTGTCAATGGTGGCAGTAGTGGTGGCGGAATTTGCTCTTCCCTAACACCCGGTTCTACAACACAGGCGTTACTTGTGCAGCCAATATCAAGTGCTACATTATCAGCTAGTGCTGTAGCTCTACCTCCTGCTACGACTGTCTTGAATACGGGCAACGTTGGTGATGCCGCTGCTGCTTTGGTTGCAGCAGCCGGTGGATCACCAGTCATTGCCTCATCCACCAATAGTCTGTATACATTTTATCCAGCTGAGGGTAATCTACAAGTATGGCAATCTGAATGTGGTGATTTGACATATAAGTCATCGCGTAATCTACAAACGCATAAGGCACCAGTTTGTTGGACCCAGTCTATACCAAGGCAAACAAGACGGTAAGTCATTTGCACAACACCACACTACTCATTCACTCCCAACTAGAAAAAAATAGAGAAAAAAAATTCATATTAGTTAGTGTGTGTAAGTCTAATTGAACTATTGCATTGGTTTTAAGTAATAGAAAAAAAAAACAATTTTTTCTAATCGTAACCACCACAAATTAATTAAAAACAGTTCGTATGTATGTCTCTACGCTGTTTTCCTTTTTTCTGTTTATATAAAAAATGTGTGACAAAATACTTAAGTTTTAATAAAAAGTAATAAAAACAGGGTTTGCAACTAAGCCAAGTTGAAAATCTAGTTAAAATATCAAAAATTTGACAATATTTATTTTGTATTTAATTTGATATATCACTAGCTTTGTTGTTTTGTTTTTATAATAATTGGCTAATTGCTGGCATTAGTAAAATATTTTTAATGAAATTTTGATTTTTTTTCAAAAAAGTTTGCTAAGCTTTAGTATTTCCGTTGTGGTAGATTACACAAAGTTTGTTACTGGACACTTTTGTTTTACTTTTATGTATTTTTTTTTTGTAGGCAAATTTTAATTAATTTAATGCCAACTACGAGTATTATCAACTATTTTGATATATGTTTTTTAAGATACCGAGAAAAATACATATTGTATTACAAAAAATTAAAGAAACGAAATGCTTGTATGGTTCGGTTGTTCTATTGACCGTACATGGAAAAAATTTGCAGTATTTTTCTAAGACAATTTCGAAAATTTTTATTTATTTTTTGTTAAACATAGGGTTAAGGTTATTAAATTTTTAGTTATATTTTTGATATTCACATTTGGATACATTTGTTGTAAGGGTCGTCGAACTCACAAAATTGAACAAGTAAGAGTGCTATATTCGGCCATGCCGAATCTTATATACCCTTCACAACGTGTAGTCATGCAATAACAGTTGCTTGTATCACCATTCATCCCATATGAAATACGTACACGTATGTATGTTAAAAAAACGAAAAAAAAAAAATTTAAAAAAAAATTAAAAAATATTTAAAAAAAAAATTAAAAAAAAAATTATTATATATATAATATACATATATAAAACAAAAAAAAAAAAAAAATAAAAAAAAAAAAAATTAAAAAAAAAAAAAAATTAAAAAAAATATTAATAAAAATATAAATAATATATTAAATAAAAAATAAAAAAAAAATAAAAAAAAAAATTTTTAAAAAAATTAAAAAAAATTTTTTTTTGGCTCAGTTGGGATTCGATGCCACGTTTTCTCTAACCAGTATACACGTTTGTATGTATGTATGTTGTTGTTGTAATGTTGTTTTTGTGAAAAAAAAATCGAGGTGGTCGTGGGTTTTTGCTCATATCTCAGTTGTTTATGTACCGATGTTTCTGATTTTCAATACCGATCTACTTCCGAATATTTCTGATATTTTAATACCTTACCCGGGTCCAACCTATGTCGGGGGGCTTCAACAAGTTGATTTCAACATACACACGGACAGACGGTCAGACGGACAGACTGACAGACTGACAGGGCTTAATCGACTCCCCTATTCATAAGCTTTCAGAAAATACATATATACTTTATGGGGTCGGAAATGAAAATTGTAGAAATTTCACACGGAATGACAAACCTATATATACCCTTTTTCACTGTGTGAAGGGTATAAAAAAGATGATCCCTATGATCGGTAACAAACAAAATACAAATTTTTTTTACAAAAACATCGCGCATTATTTTCTTTTTATCAAAACCTAATTTAACTTGGTTTTTTGCAATCTTTAAATTATTGCAATTAGGGTGGCACATTAATGTTGTGGGAATTTAAGTAGTTTAATATTTAAAAATAGAACTTGAGACCAATGTCATTGCCTTTAAGTAAGACAGTGACAAGCAATTATAAATAACATAAACAAATTATAAGGAAAATAAGTATATACGGAGTGTATGTGTATATCAAAAAAATTCGTGGTAAATAAAATTTTTTTAAATAGTTCTGCTGGGATTATCGAAATACTTCATTTGCCTTAATTTTCAGAAATTAGGGTGGTTTATTAGGGCAGTAGTTGGTAAATACAAGAACGGAATATTTGAGATTAATGACTATTAAATCAAAACACTGATCTTTTCTATATAAATGCCAAAGATATAAAGAACAAGTAAGAGCACTATATTCGGCTGTGCCGAATCTTTTATACCCACCACCAATTTTGTGTACATTAAAAGCACAATATTTATTATTTTGTTAATCGCTATGGAATAATCTCTTTATAATAAAATATGTATCACTTTCTTTGTAGAGGGTGGTTAAATTTTAAGGGCCCATGTTGAAAGTGAACTACACCTAATCTTTAAATTTCTTTTCTGCATTTCATTTGACATTTCTCAATCTCAAACTTATTCAATTTGATCCGCGGAAAGATACGCAAATGAGCAACGCTTTAAAGTTATTCAGGTTTTTTATAAAAATGGGCGTTCAAATCAAAATGCATTTTGTGCACTTCGTAATTGTTTTGATCAACATAATCGTTTAAATTCGTCCACAATCGGGAGATTGGTAAAAAATATTTAAATTTCTGCAAAACAGGTCTGTATAAAATGTTAGAAAATCTGTGAATGCCTTCTTAGTTCGTTGAATGGGAACCACTGCTGGTTTTTGCGATAGTGTGGCAAAATAGCAGTCAACCTCGCCTAATCATCATGCGCAACAATTGAGCATCAACATTGTCATTGAAAATTTGGAGCATCAGATAGAGGAGTGGCGCCAAAGATGGGGGGGCCAATTGGCCGATATTTTGTTAAATACATAATTGAACCATACAAATATTATAATTGCAAAAAGAAATACTAATAATATCCTAAATAATTTGTCAACATCGGTCCTTAAAATTTAACCACCCTTTATAACTTCGATATGCTACTGAAATGCTTTTATAAATTTAGTTTTTCAATGAAAGTGGGCGTAAAATAGGCGTGTCAATAAAGTTTCTGCTAACAAATTAAAGTTAAATATTTCAATATAGTCCTTTATTTTCCCAAAAAATTACATGAATTTAAGATAAACCGTTATATGGGAGGTAGGCGTTAAAGTGGGCGTGTCACCTAAACTTTTTGGCACAACAATAAAATTGATTAGAAGGAAAAACGCAGCACATTTGATCATCATACCTCTAATTTTGGCGGTTTTATGAGCTTTTAAATTTCATTAACGGTAGATTACGTGAAAAGTGGGCGTTATAGTAGGCGTGTCAAAGTTATTTTTGCGAATGAGTACAACTTAGGTGTTTCAATATAACCCTTTATTATTCCAAAGTCATTAGTAGTAGAGAAATTATATGAATTTTAGGTAAAACGTTATATGAGAGGTGGGTGTAAAAGTGGGCGTGGCAACTTAATTTTCTACCACAGTAATGACATTGCCTAGGGGGATATACGTAGCAAATTTTATCATCATACCTCTAATTTTGGCGGTTTTATGAGCTTTTAAATTTCATTAACGGTAAATAACGTGAAAAGTGGGCGTTATAGTAGGCGTGTCAAAGTTATTTTTGCGAATGAGTACAACTTAGGAGTTTCAATATAGCCCTTTGTTATTCCAAAATCTTTATTAATAGAGAAATTATATGAATTTTGAGTAAAACGTTATATGGGAGGTGGGCGTAAAAGTGGGCGTGGCACATTGATTTTCCGTTACAAAAAAGCGGCTCACCAAAAAGCAAAGTGTGCAAAATTTTAGAGTCGTACATCCAATTTTGTTGCTTTTATGACGTTTTTGTTTTTAAATATACCGAAAAATACACTGTGCGGTATAAATTTTCGTACATTTTGATCGATAACTCCTCTCCTAATGCATAGATTTAGATAATTTTTGGGGAAAAATATTGTTTTTACTCGAGAAATATATATTCGAAGTTTCATGAGTCTACGTTAATGCGTTTGGACACAATTCCATTTTATTCAATGTTTGAAGGACACGGTTTTTTCGACCTACTCTTGCTTTTCGAGCTATAACTCTCTTCCTAATATTCCGATTTAGCCCATTTTCAATACCAAACAAACCTTATCTATAAGAAAGATTCTGGCAAAATTTGAGCCCCCTAGCTTTTTCGGTGCGACCTCTATCGTGCTTTCAACAGACGGACAGACGGACAGACGGACGGACATAGCTAGATCGTCATCAAATCAAACCCTGATTCAAAATATATATACTTTATGGGGTCTAAAATGGATATTTCGATGTGTTACAAACGGAATGACAAAATGAATATACCCCCACCATTTTTTTGGTGGCGGGTATAAAAATATATTTTGGCAACCCCTACGCTTGGTAAAAAGAATGTAAACTGCCTTATAACAATACTTTATTTTCGGTGGTATACTCTTATTCTGTAATTAAAGTCTCTTGTTGCGATTTATTGCTAATTTGTTTTGGTGTGCGCCCACAAAGCGCTATACCGGCCATTAATTTCATAGTGACAGCAAGAAGAACATAATGCTTTTGTAGGATTATATCTTCTCTGTACTTTTTTCGTTCCATGTAAAGAAGGTAAATATATATTAAAAATTCAGCATTTTTAAAAATCTATTATAAAATTACTTATCAATTAAAGCCTTTAATAATTTTCAAGGCTTTCATTTTAATACAATACAATACAAGACATATTCATACAGGCAAATTCATTGAAAAAGCTGATCGGAAAGCATAATTTCAAAATTTGATGAACTTGCCGTGGTTTTTATGCATCTATTCGGGAATGGAAATTGAGATTTTCGTTTCGGTATTGAACACTTAACTTAGGTGTTAATTTTTGATAACAAATGTACTAAATTTATTTATATTTGATCAAGGGTTGTATAAAGCACTATAAGTATTACTTTTTTAAAAACGGGTATTTTTCAAAAATACTCAAGTAACCCAGCAAAAATTACTGCATACCTGGAAGTAGGTTTGTAAGGGAGAGATAAATGTACTCTCCTTTCCCAACCTGCTTCAGGAAGGCATGATTTTTATATGAGATGTCCCACTTGGTAGGGCTCTTTGATGCTCTAATTATTTGCTATTTTCACACATGGTTAATGCAGTAATATCATGTCTCTTTTATGTGGTTTTTAAGAACTACAGTAAAGAGAGGTAATCATTCGCTTACATTTCTGCATCCTCGTAAGCGAGAGAAGTTGCAGTAAGACATTTTGTAAAAAATGAAATATATTTAATAGAAATTTTTGACTTCCATTTATAGCACCCTCGAATGCGCTCTAATATTGCGCTATAAGAAGGCATGACTTTTTTTTTACTGCTTACCGGTACAAAATAAATTTTTGCTGGGAAATACCTATAAAATATCAACTCAAGGCAAAAGACATTAATACCCTTTTTGAGACTTAATCAAGATTGCTTATTAAGGTAGTCGCAACTTACAACCAGATTATTTTTTATACCATTTAACTTTGTGGACAATTTGTTTTCTAATATCTCGTCTGCAGATGCCAAATTTTATTTTTGTATTGTTAGTCTATAATAAATATTACACATTTCCAGTCGGTTGGAAACGTTTTAACAAATGTTCATATTTGCGATTAAATATCTGTGGCTTGGAGCTAAAAGGGTCAATGTCAAAATATCTACTTTTGAGAAAAGTAGAATTGAACATTAACTTTTATAAATGCTTTCATAGTGACATTGGCCACAATTTTATTTATGAAGCTATTCTGGGTTAAGTTTGACTTTAGCTGTTTTACCATAATAAAATAGAGCAAGAAAACAAATCTAATGCAATGATTAACTCAAAACAGCGAAAAAGTGACAATGGCCCTTTTAGCTCCAAGCCGCAGATATAATAAAATATAATAAATTAAACATCGACGAGAAAATTTAAACAAATTTAATTTAATCCATTGGGTATAAAAGACATAATCTAATTGAAGTTTTCACTTTATTTCTTATTATATATATATTTATACCTAAACTAAGTTTTATATTGAATGTTTGGTTTTTTAATTGAATTTTTTTAATTTTCCAAGTTGTTTTTAATTGTATTCTAACCAACTAATTGACTTGGCTAAATATATTTTCTAATAAGAATTTCCTAAAACTGATCCCTCAATTATCAAAACAAAACAATAAGTTTCGTATTAGATAAACCCGAATAAATTTGCTAGAGTTCAATACCTTAATTTTCTAAATACAAACAAACCAAAGCATTTGTTATAAACTTTACAATATACATATATCATTCATTTTTATTTACCAGGATTAGATATTAGTATATAAAAAAATATTACTTCCAAAAAGTCTGACAACTCAAAATCTTACAGTTTGTTTTCTAATGGAAATACGATAATTTTTTACAGTAGTTTTAGTGCTCTATTTTTAGTTTTGTTTAATTTAAATACAGATAGTTACAGCAAAGACTACAGATTAAAGATGAATTTTTTTAGAATTTCTTATAAACGTTAGCATTTTGTTATATGGGTGGTATAACGCCCTTCGTCTACATTCCTTTCATTTTTACATAACTAACTGGCACATACTCTAAAGATGATAAACGGTGATGAGAACTTTTTAAATTATTGAATATGCTACGCACTTTGAGATGTATAGCTTAAACAATTTTATATAAAAATGATGGTAAGAACACGGAAGTATGTTCAAATTTTAATTAAAAGTTGTAAATTATATTTAAATTACAAGATTGTTACGGATAGACAAAAGACGCTTGAATGGAGGGATCAAAACTGAAATTGTAAATTGATTGGAGTGATTTCCGATGGATATTAGGTTATTTTTTGAAGGCGTTACAAATTTTTTTTAATCTAGAGTATAATTAAAAAATCCAATAAAAAAACTTCAATATGGATGATATTAATGCAAGCTTTTTTGTTAATGATTTTTTTAATGAATTATTGATATGTATCAATGTTAAATAGCCCAAAAGCAGTATGTCTGCTTTGGTGTGTGCAATAAGTATGTGTTTGTTAAATTAAAAAAGCTTATTAGTGCATTCGTTACACAGACATTGCAGAATGAAATAAAAAAAATTGAAATTATTTTGATTTCAACAAACAATAAACATTGATGAACAATAAAACTATTTTTATACCTTCTTCTATCATTTATAAAAATTTCATTTGACATTTTAAACAGAAAAAAATTGGACAAAATAACTAAAAACAAATATTACTTTAATTTTCAAAATCAAAACAAAAATGAAGCTTGATGAACATATGTATGTATAGTAAATTCGTCAATGGCACAACTACATTGTTAATCAAAAATTAAATTCTTATATAAGTTGGTTGTTGGGTTTCAGATGTTTCATACGCATTTCACTCATGCAGATTGTCTACTGATGATCTGGCATAAGCACTTGTGAAATGCATATAGACCAGGTTAAACCCAATAACCAATAAACTTAAATTTTGAAAACTATTGGGAGAATATTCTAGGTAATTTTTGATTTATTATTTAAATTATTTGATTACAATTTAATAGTGTTGATCTTCTGTTTAAGGGTTTGCCTTTCAAAAAGTATTTTAACTAAATTAAGATTAAAAAGCATTTTACCTGTGGTGCCAGGGGTACATAGAGCTTTATCATTTAGTTTGTAATTTCAATAATATTTATTTCCAATCCCTAAAACTCGACATATATTCTTTTAAAGCTTATGAATGAATAATGCCCATTTATCCATATGTTGATTGTCATAAGCTTCCGCATATTGCATCTTTTAGCAATACTGGAGAATAAATCACTAATGAAAACCAGCTGACATATAAACAAATAAAAACGACTGCCTTTATTTTTCCATATTTTGACCAAAAAACAAAAAAAAAAAAAAAAAAAAAAACAACAACAAAAATTAACATTGTTTAGCTCTCGTGAAATTTATAGACATATTTGTTACTATTTTTAATTATTATATACTGCTAGGGATATTCATAAAAATTTTAATAAATCTGTTGCTAATTGGCGAAGCTGAAAAACATATCTTTTTTAATTTTTCAAAGATTTGAAAATCTTTATTAGCTTTTGAACACTCAAGTTCTATTCTCGATATATTATATTTAAGAATTACTAATGTATAGGTTTGAAACTACCTAAGATATGAGCACCAAAACTCAACTGCTTCGGTGTTTTCCTAAAAATGAACAAACGTAAGTCGATGTTTTTTAGGTTATAGACAACCGAGTGGGTCAATATGCCTTTAAATAAAAGAACTTTCTAGAAAAATATAAAAAACTGTAAAAAAAAATTTAAATCCATAATGGTGACTACTAAAAAATGACGAAAAATAAATTCATCAGTAGAATTCAGTTAATCATGATAAGTTAAAATCTAAGATGGCGTTTAAAAAAATGGCGTATATATTTGTCCAATACAAACTCCTACAATATTGGTATCAAATAAAATAGCTTGATCTGTATAACAAGTGAACAGTGAAAAAGTGTAAAATACAAGATGGAGTCCGAGTCAAAATTACATACACTTTTTTCTTTAACGCTATCAATATAGGCATCAAATTATTACAGCGGTAAAATATGTCAGATAAATGTGTCAAATATGACACATAATTACAAATTTATTCACTTCAACCCCACAATAGTTTTATCAAATGAAAGGGCTTGACTAGAAGAATAGTGTACATTAAAGCATTCTTAACCAACAAAAAAATTGTTTAATTTAAATAACTTTTTCATAACTCCTTATTCATAAGTGCAAGAGAAGGCATTAAGAATGCCTTCTCCAAATACAAGATCGATAGCTTTTAGCAATACGCTTTAAATTACATTCAAATGCATGGAAAAAATTTTGAACAATTCATGTAAACAGACATTATTAACTCATGAAACATAGGTTTCTTTTCATCAACTGTGAATGCGTTCCATGCATTTATTAAAATTGAGTGAAGTTTATTAATATACTCATACAAACGCATGCTCTCCAATGACACGTGAATATTATTATATTGCATGTTTCACCTAAATTGAACTACTTCATCATGGGTTGAACTCATGCATTCACTATTTCATTTGCATGCATTTTTTTGGATGGTACTTATTTTTTATTAATTTCTTTAATGAATATACAAACTTAATTAGATTCTAGCCAGTGTTATAATATGTTTATATTTCATTACAAGTAATTTAAAATTGAAACAGAAAATTGATCGCAATAAATTTTTTCGTCACCTGTTAGAATTAAATAAATTTCAAATATTATAAAAATATTTAATACTTTTTTTATATGTATGCATAAAGCTTTGTAAGTTGTGGTGTGGTATTTCATTTATTTATAAACTTGTAATTTTTATTATGGTTTGTCAGACACAAGCTATTTCTAAACAGCTTTGGTTTGTGTAGCTATTTTAAGCTGTTTAGTTTTTAAAAATGCTGGTGGACTCTATATGTATTTATTGTTTATGTTTTCTTTAAAAATGCGTGTAAAATAGTGAATAATGACTAGTTTTCTACAAATATATCGGAGTAAAAAAGACTTTAGCTTGGTAAATCATGCGACTAAAGTTTAATTTATCGTAATAATAGTTTAAAAATTTTTACTCTCATTATCATTATATTAAATTTAAAATTTTATGTTTTAAAATCTAACTTTGTTTCAAAGGTACTGTTACTTAAACAAAGCAAACTGGAAATTGTTTAAATATTTTATGTTTGTTGTTTTTAGAGACAATTTGGAAATTCTTGACAAAAGAAAAACAGAACTTAGGCAATTTCAAAAAGTCTAAGAATGCTTAGATCATTTAATTGTATTGCTTACTACTTTAGCAGTAACTATTTAAAAGTTGGTTGCTCAGTTCTTATGTAGCAATTGGTTTATCCAATAGTTTAGTTGTTTTTTTTTTTTTGCTTTTGTTAGTTTCAAGTAATTATTTGCTTAATTGATTTACTTACTTGTACTCAACTATTTTGTCAACTGCTTTTTTGCATGCCAATTATTTAATGTTTTTTTTTTTTGGCGAATAGCTAATTATGTAATCGTTTTTAGGAAGTTGTTAATTAGTTGTTATATGCTGGTATAGTTTTGCTTAAAACCTTAAAAAAAGTGGTTTTGCTTAATGTGACTTTTTGTTCTTTTTGGAAAATATTCTCATATTACAAAACCCGCTTGTTGCTTAAGTCTTTTGTTTTTTTTTTGTCTTGCTAGACAGAATTTTCTACAGTTTGTTGGCCACTACCATATGAAGCATATACATTTCATTAGTTTAATTGATTTTTTGCTAACCAACATATGGAAACGTTAAAGTAAATTTCATTTTTTCAACAGTATGTAAAACAAAAGTTTAAAGTAAATGTCGCATTTACATTAACAGTTGTCGTACCATTAAACTGTAACTAATTATTGTTAGGGATTTAAAATAAAAATGAATTTGTGGTAAAGCATGCCCTTCAAAAATCTTATATTAATTAGTTGTTGAAGAATCGAGTTAGCAAGGCGGCAGGCTATAGAACACAGATCACTTTTTAACGAGATTTTAATTTGAGGCAAACTTTTTTTAACTATGTAAAATTGTTGCTATTCAGCTAGGTAATGATATATTAAACTTAATCTTTTAAGTATGTTCTATAGGACTTCTGAATCCTTTTTGAACTTTTGAAAATGACATGTATATTTTTTTCAGCAAGATAAAATATTTTTACCCTAACTAATTCCATAAAGGTTTAAAAATTAAGCTGGCTTAATAGGACTTTAAAAGTTAAAAATTTTATTAAACTAATATCGTAATTTTTATAATACAATTCAAATAATACATCTTACAATAATGATTTTCAAATTTTTTTCATTTAATATATAATAATTGTAATATTCAGCTGACATGAAGAGTATTAAAATATTCTTATCAGATTTTATTTATTTTTATTCACTTATTTAGATCTATATATATAAAAGTGAAACTCTGTGTGTGTGTTTGTGTGTGTGTTTTAGCTATAGACTCCGAAACTGTAAAACCGATCAGACTCAAACTTTGGAAAGTTGTTGTACACATTCCAGGAAGTGTTTATGGGTGGCAAAAAGTGGGCGGGGTCACGCTCAAAAAAATTATTTACCATTTTTAGCTACTTGCACTTGACCGATTTTTCTGAAACTTTGCACACATATTGAGTTGTCATGACTTTACAATTTCGTGATTAGAAAAGTGGGCAGTGCCACGCCCATAAAAAAAAGTTATCATTTTCTGCTACTTGAACTTCACCGATTTTTCTGAAGATTTGCACACACATATTGAGCTCTCATGATTTTACAATTTCGTGATTAGAAAAGTGGGCAGTGCTAAGCCCATAAGAAATAAGTTATAATTTTTAGCTTTTTGCGCTTGATATTTAATTTAAATTTAGAATTTATTTTTATTCATTAAGGGGCGTAGCAACGCGCGCCGGGCTTTTCTAGTATGAAATATTTTTGAAATTCTGCTAAAATAACATTAAATTCTCTAATAGAGCAGGAGAAATTATTTCGCAATAATTTTATATATAATTGCATAAAATTTTTGCTATTCAGCTAGCTGAATATGGTATATCTTGTATGTACATAATAGTATATTAAACCAATTTTTTTTTTATATATCAAATGGGTCCTTAAAACCCATTTAAAAGAAAACATGTATATTTTTTTCAGTAAGACAAAAAATTTATACCTTAACTAATTGCATTAAAGTTTTAAAATTCAGCTAGCTTAATAGGACTTTTATTTAGAAATATTTATAATACTTAAATAATTTAAATGATACAGCTTATTAAAATTAAAAATGTTTATGTTTTTTCCATTTAATGTATAATCATTGCAATATTCAGCTGTTATAATAGGATTCTGAAAAATAATCCAATCTCTTAAAAAAAATTGTATTCTTTTTTTTAGATATGAAAAACTTTTTAAAATTCTGCTTAAAAGTAGTTGTTCAAACAACAGAAGAAACTATTTCGCAATAATCTTGAGTTGTATTTTTTTACTAATTGCATATACATTTTTAAATTCAGCTGGCTGAATACAGATTTCTATTGAACATATTTTATTTGATATACAAATTTTTATGACACAACTAATATAATATGAATTTAAACAGAAAACAGAAAATCACGTTCATTTCCAAGCGAATGGTTCAATTCCGGCAATCGAACTTTTCATTTATGATTATTAAATTTCTAATGCAAGAACCATAATTTATTTATGTTGACTACATATTTATATTCCGAAACGAAATTCTGTAGATATAACCGTAAAATTTTACTATCACAACTAAACTCTGCGATTGGCAAAAATTGCGGTACTCAAAGTCGAAACTATTTTCTCTGTGCAGTTTCCCTGAAAATGATCATTTATATTCAGATGTGAAATAATAAAAAAAATTTTGCCGGCTTAAAAAGCTTTCAGTAATAAATAATGACAATTTAAAAAAATATATAAATATTTTTGAGAAAAATAAAAGATATAATTAATGCAAAATATTAAAAAAAAAAAATCAAGAAATCTGTTTTTAATTACCCTTTTGCTTTGTAATTTATAAAAAAAACTTTTTATCTTTGAGAGAGTAGCAAAAAAAGATATATTTATAATACAATAGTACATTATCATAAAATTGAAGAGAAAGTGCAAATACTAGTACTACAGAAAAGCAAACATTGTTAGCCACTACAAGGTATACAATGATTTACCAGCAAATCTCTAATACACTCCAGATGATAATCTCAATGATGTCAAACAAGGTAGTGTGGTAAAATTTTTTTTTGTAGGTAAAAAATCTTTAAAAAAAAAACCATAATATTTAATTATTATTAAAAAAATAATTTTTGAAATTAATTTAAAATTTAATTTAATAATAAATACAACCAAGATAAAATTTTCATTTGTTTTTCTCTCTTTACAATAAATGGTTTGCTCTTATGTCCATATACAAATTTAATTGTTTATTTTTGCTCCCACAAAATAATAAGATGATACAAACAACAAAATACCCACGTTTGTTTTCTTCTTCTTTTATTTGCTTTTAGTTTTTATTTATATGTGACTTGAAAGATGAACTAGGAAACATAATCAAGAAATTTTATTTTAATATTTTTATCTCCTCTATTAATATCAAAGATAATTTGCTAAACACGTTGCTGCTTTTTTGTTTTCTTTTGTTCAGTTTTTTTTACTTTATGTTGCTAATTTAAATTATTTAAAAATTTTGTTTATAATTTAAGTTCTATTTTTGACTAAATGACAGTTAAAAGTTAAGAAATTATTAGACCGTTGACTACACAATTTGTGTGTTTTTTTACTTTTGCTAAAATTAATTTACATCTAAAAACAAAAGTTTAGCATAATTTTCTGCTTTAGTTGATGAGAATTGAAACCTTTTGTATTTTGCTTCTAAAATTTCACATTTTTGCTAGACTTGTTTTTAATTTGTTTAGTTTTACGGAATTTGGATGAAAAAATGAAAGTTTTAAACATTTTTGTTCATTTGTTTAAACAAGAAAAATAATTTATTCAACAAACGAAAATTTTAATACTCCTAAACTTTTAAAGGAAACTAAAAATTTAAAGTTCAAAATACATATATCAAAAAATTTTAGGTTTAAAATTATTACTTATACACAATGTAATTAAGTTAAAAAATTATTTTAACGTGTCATATTGTTTAAGATAATTTCTTAAGATTTAATGGTAAACAACCAATTTTTTTTTATTAAAAAAAGTGTGTGATATTCAGCTTGCTAAGTAAGATTTAAAATATGAATTAAGTTACATAATTTGTATGTTTATACAGTTGCTCAATTCACAACCTGACGTAGGAGTTGTAAATTGTAAGAATTTCACTTCCTAATGTTGAATAAAAAAATGGTGATAATACTTACTTTGCCAGTTGTGATGTATTTATACTACATTCTATAAACTCAGGTAAAATTGTTGTAAGTATTGTATTTATACAAAATTAGTGTATAAATTATCTGCAAAATGTATGCAACACATACGATAGCTTGTGAATTGAGCAAGTATATGAATATATTACAATCCTTTTTACATTTTTTTTTTACCAAAAAAGCAATAATTTTGATATTCAGCCAGCTAAATATAATTTTTTTATTTCCTAAGCAAAATTTGCACCTTCTTCTTAATATTATATTAGTTTTACTATCTACCTTGCTGAATAAGTATTTTGAAATAGAGTTTAAAGTCTTTCCTTGCTAAATAGATTCTAGGAATGAAATAAGACACCACTTAAATAGCAAATAAATTGCTAAACAATGTAATATTATTTGTAATATCATAGTAGTTACACACTTTGCAAAAGGTTTGCACTACCTTTTGTTTTTGGTTGTATAGTGCTTTAATTTCTTGTTGCAATATAGGTTTTAAAAATATTAAAATATTTTTAAATTTTCTGATTGCATTGATGTTGATTGCATGATCTGTATAGTTGTTTATTGTTTTATCGGGTTAAGTTTATTGAAAACCAGCAAGCTGTGAACATGTATGATTTGATTACTCGTAAACAAAATTAAATGAGTTGAGGAAAAAGAAAATGACGATTTATAGAATGACCGTTGCGTAAATTTTATAAATTTGTAGAAGAATTTACAATAAATGTTGTACGCTCATTTTATTTAATGCGTTTTTTCCGCAATGTTCAGTGCGAATACAAAATGAATAAATGATGTTGCATTTATGATTCGGTTGTTAAATGCAGTATGATTAACGTGTTATAAAACAGTTTGCAAAGTGTGCACTTACCATTAGAAATAAAAGAGATTTCATTAGTATTTATTTATTTATAAAAAAAAGTGTTTAGGCTCTGCTTAAAAAAGCGCAGCGCATTGCTGGCTTTCGAACGCACGCAAGAAGTTCAACCGCTTAAGGATTCTATCTGCTGGTTTCACTATAGCTTACGGCCAGACACAGGGTATTTTAACTCTCTTATATATTAAACACCGGCTGGCTTAGATGACTTCAAAGTTGCAAAGTTTTTTTCATCTTGTAAAAGTAGAAAATATTTTGTGAACTTGAAATATCATCATATCCTTTTTTTAGATATTTTATATACTGTTGCAACTGAAGAAGATTTTGGGCTTTGTCTTCGTTTCAATATGGTTATGCATTCATCTATTCTTAGTTATGTTTATGTGGGCACAATTATCTGCTGGATTAATATTAGTTAAGACTCACGTTGTGGGGTTAATTATTTTAGCTCTTGTTATTGCTTCATCTGTCTCTAACGTTGGATTGTAGTTTTAGAGTTGCTGTTTTTTAACGAAGTAAAAGAGCATGTTCAATCACGATTAACCAAGCTGGCAGATAAATATATACGCAAACATAAATATAAAAAACACATGTAAAATTTTCACTCAAAACGATTGATCGGACTGTAAAAACCGTACAATAATCAATCTTTTATTTTCCTTATTTTATTGACTTTGCTGCTTTTTAAAGTACTCAGAGAAAGACAGACCTCACAGTCGTTTTAAATTAACTCATATTTGTTGTTGTTCATGCTCATATAGAGGAACTTTGCTTTTACATGAGTCTGGTTTTTCTTCTTCTTTCTTTGCGTGTTTATTTAGTGATAAAAACAATTAAAGAAAGAGAACACAAAACGTTAATAAAAATTTTATTTGTTGCTAAAACTTCTAAAAATAAGTTTGATTGATAACAATTGTATTTATTGGAAAATTTAGACTTCATTTGTAACGAAGAAAAAATGGCAATTAAGTGTTGTAAACCTATGACCATTGATATGTGTTTTATAAACCATTACGGTTTACAAATTAGCATTTAATTAATTTATTGAATGTTAATAAACTTACATCGCAACCATTTTTTTTTAGAGATTTGTTTCATTTACAGAAATTGTGGATTTATTTTCTTATCAACTAATCCCCTAATTCTAAACATAAAAAAATCCTTAAAATTATAAATAATATCAATAATTCCCATAAAGACGTTGCTAGTTTTGTTCGTATTAACATCTTCGAACTTAGCTCGTATTCACTTTCATGACCTAGTTCAGTTAAGGCTCTTACCGCCACATTTTTTTCTTAAAATCCTCAAAAATTTCTCTATGAGTTGGGCATTAAAAAATCTTTTGAGGGAGTAATACATTAAACTTATATTTTAAACTTAAAAAATTAAAATTAGGAAATATCCAACCTTCCTGAAAAATCTTTTATTTTATTGTTTTGTGGAACGTTTTTACCTTTTTTTTTAATATTGTTTACTTTAATCATTATATAAGTTTTGGAATCTGGTTTTTGATAAGCTAGAGTTTTTTAAAAATTCAAAAGTACCATTCAAAAAACAATTGGTTTATTCAAATAAATTGTCTCTCGAGTATCATCACCACTTGAAATTTCTTTAAACTTAAGAGGGATTGAATTTTTTTTTAATTGTGTATGACCAACAAAAAAGTAATAACAAAAACCACAGAAAAGTAAAAGTTTTTTATTTACTTTTTTATTTATTTACATACATAGATTTTTATTGATCATCATAAACAAAAACAACAAATATCAAAAAAGCAGTGTAATTATGTGACCATGCCGATACTGATAATACCCTTAGCCATTATATACATAGACATAATGGCCTGGTTTTTAGATTTAAAGTTTTACGCCATTTTTCTTTATTATCTCCAATACCATAATTTATTTTTGTTTTTACATTCTAATAGCCAAAACCTTTCAACTGATAGCAATATTGATCCCCTTAGTTTGTTGGTTTTTCGTTAGTGATGGAAAAACACCGAAGTATTTGTGCTTATACCTCGGTTAGTTTCAAACCAACTTGTTAGTCTTTATCATAAATATTATTCGAGGCTACGGCTTGAGATTTTGTATCACTAGCGATGATGCGAATAATATTTGATGCGTCGAATATTTTTTACAAATAGCCCTAGAGGCATATCGTATTTAAACATGTTTATAAATTATTCGAGAATTTGAAAATTTTAATTTTTGTAAGAAAAATATACGAAAGAACAGAGATATTAAAAAAATTCAAGTTGATTCTGCTAGATTTCCAAAACTGTTCATTTTCAAATATTTCTAGAAAATTAATGTGACAGATCTCTCCAACATATGGAAGGTCTGCATTGCTCCATTGACTCCCCTATTCATAAGCTTTCAGAAAATACGTTGTCCGAAATTAATATTGTTGAAATTACAAACGAAATAACAATTCTATATATACCCTTGGTGAAAGGTATAATAAAAACATTGTATGCAAATGTCATTAACTTACTCATATGTACGTAAACTCATTCACACACTGTCATGTTTTGTTTTATGCCACTTTGACACTATTTAGTATATCAGTGTATGTGTTTTTAAGTCCAACAGTAAGTATGGAAAACATAAGAAAATTTATGAAAAAAAAAAATAAAAATAAAGTCATAGTCGTAGCTATAGCCAGTAATGAAACTATAAATTCACACCTTAAAAAATCTTGGGAACTTGTAGTAGTAGTTGTTGTAGTTTTTTTATTTCTTATTTTTCTTTTTATTCTTTTAAAAAATATGTATGCTATAAAATAAATTTTATTTAAATGTTTTTTTTTTGCATTTTAAAATTTATAAATCTTTTCTTTAAGATTGCCAATCATTGAAGGAATTTTTTTTTTGTTCATACAAAAAAGTACTTAAAAACAAATTAATCATTTATTGATTGCTAAATAGGACCCAACACCTTAGCTATAATTGGTTTTTAAAATAAGTGTATTATTTAGTATATCTTTAACACCTAAAAATTATTTAACACAAAAAAAGATGTGCATATTTTGGTTTAGTCGTTAATTTGGTTTAACAATCGTACCATATTTAGACTATAGATATTTTTTCATTCCCTTTAATACTAAATTTAAGATATTGTTTATCGATTTTAATAAGTTTACCTTTTCAATTTGTCTTCTTCGTAAGAATGTAAAAATAGAATTTATGTTAAACAAATATTCATGAGTTATTAAAAACAGAAATTCAAAAATTAAATGGTTGCTGAATAGCATCAACAACAAGAATTTAATAATTTGAGATATTATTTCGTTATTCAGCTAGATAAACAAACTCTTTTATAAAACCAATAAGCATGTTTATTAGGTTCTTAAACAAATAATGATGTTGCAAGATGCCATCTCTTTGTACCCTTCACTTGTGGTGCCAAAGGTGTATATAGCTTTGTCATTCTGTTTGTTATTTCTACAACATTTAATTCCGAAACCATACACAATATATTTTCTGAAGGCTTATGACTAGGAAAGTAGTTTGAGCAATGTCTGTATGTTCCTCTTTTCGACTGTTCATCACACCGTATCTAAGTTTAAATTAGCTTTTAGAAGCCCGCACATGTCAAAAAATTGAAAATATTTGGGAACAAAACGCTATTAAAATTCAGCACAATCGCTTCATAACTTCCTGAGATATGAGAAATTTAATACGACTTCCTCTGTTTTTCTCTTTTTTTTACCATAAAATTCCAAAACTTTCAGCCCTAGGATAATTGATAGTTATATTAAAATATGTATAAAAAGTTGTAAACAAATCGGTCACTACGGCAAAGTTGAAGTAAAATATTTTTGATCACTTTATGAAACTATGTTAGACATAAGCACAAAAATTCAACTACTCCGGTGTTTTTCCTGAAATTTCTAAGCCGAAATAATTAAATATTTTTGAGCTTCTGGACAACAAAGAGGAGAGAATTGCGTGCAAAATTTGTGTAGCAAAATTAAGGGCCTACCTAGTTTTTAAAAATGGGAGTTGACGCCTTCAATATTGGTATCAAATGCATGGGCTTGACTAGTAGAATACAGTAGACTACGAAAAATCCAAGATGGCATCTGGTAAATAATCGCCGATATATGGTTCAAGTATTGAAATTATGACTTTGCATCCTTCAAACCCAACAATGAAAGGGCTTGATGAGTAGAAGTTAATACGGCAGATAATTGTTTTTCTCAACGCCATTGATATGATAGGGCTTGACTAGTAGAATACTGTTAAAGGCTTTAATACGCGGCATGTTTTTTACATCTGACTTTAAAATTTGTGAGACATATGTAAATCTACATGTCTGTCAAAATTGTACTTTTACGCTGCCTGCCTTGCAGCAGCAGAGATTTCTGCCAACGACTGATGTCACATGTTTTGACAGAAGAAAATAGAGAGCACTCTAATTAAAATTTTGTCAGATGTCTCAACACAAGTTTTTTTTACCAGATGTAATGTTTTAAAGGTCACACGACATGTTTGTATTAGCAGTGGAGAATTTGACAAGTCAGATGTTAAAAACATGCCCTGTATTAGCTTTTTAACTTTGCAAAAATTTTAAATCAAAAATTGGGTTGGAAAGAATAAAGCAAAATGGCGTATAACATTGTATCTGAAATTTAGGATAAGCTATGACGTGGTCAATATACTTATGAACATCATCGTTTAGGGTATAATCGGATTCGGCACAGCGGAATAAAGTATTCTTAGTTGTTTAGATTCAGCTAATGAAGTAATTTAATTTTATTGAGTAACTACCTACGTGGGTTAGTCCGTTCTATTTATATTAATATAAACTATTTTTAAAAAAAATGCTTTTTTAGCTTAAGAAGGTATTTATTTATATTTATATAATTTAATAAATAAAAAAATTAATTAATTGCTTCAATTCATAGCAGAGAGCTTACATTTAAATGTAGCTTACGGAAAAGTTAAACTTTTTACAGCTTTTTTTTGCCCATTGCTTAACATTAAGTCATCGTTAAAAAATTTTTTTTTCCTGACAAAAACTGGAGAAAAAAATTTGGAATGAAACAATTAATTAACCATATAAGAGTAAGGCGTTTAAATTTTTAAATTAAACAATCTAAAAAAATTGTTTATGCCAGCATTATAAGTATGTTAAATTTTGTCTGAACAAAAGTTCATATTAAATCAAATTTGAGAGTTTTGCTTACAAAATTTATTTTTTCCGTTAAAAAGAAAAACGTCTAACTATATTAAACTAAATCGATCTGGCAAAAATTTACTCGAAACACATAAGTTAAGCCTGCAGTACACGATTTGTTAAAAGCCACTTACGCATGTGGCTGTGACGTAATTTTGTCGTCATTATAAAGCATAAATGTATCCGCTTCGGCCACATGTGTTTTATTTGCATTTTTTGTCTAAAATACATTACTTACTACGACTATTTTAAAATATGTAACCAAAGTGCTGAACGTTTTAGTGACGTCAGACCTTTTTACATTTCGTGTACTATAGGCTTTTATCTAGCTTAAAATCTTTTGAAATATGTATTTATAAAATTGAAACGATAAACTAATAGTGTTTATTATTTTTGTAATGTATAAGTTTATAATATGTGTAGAAGATATTACTTTTTTTTGGTGGTGAAATATTTTCAAATATTGTTTATATTGACAAAATTTTTGTTTCCGCCTTCTTACAAAATAGCTTTTAATATTGCAATTGTTTTGAATTTGTTTTTATGTTTGGTAACGAAATATTGGTTTTAAATAAAAAGTTAAAAAAAAAAAACAAAAATGAACTCAAGCTCGACTAAGAGAAGAAATTATTATTAATAAAGTAATTTGCGATTATTGGGTTACACTATAATAAAATTTAAAATTATACCTTACGTATTTATTTATTCTTACTTGTCGATTTAGCATAATGTTATAAGTAGTGAACAAAACTTAGTATTTTAAAAGTATAAAAGGCTTAAGAGCAACTTCTAATTATTTATAAAAGTTAGATTTCAAATGAGGCCTTAGTCTAGGTATTAACAACGATATGCAATATGTCGTAATTGGACTCAAAATTGCGACATAATTTTTACAAAGATAAAAAGGACGATATTGGTATGAGAAAAAATTCACATTTTAACCGTTGAAATACTGTGTTATGACATAAAAAAATTAGTGGTTAAGGAGAAGGATTAATCCGAGATATAAAAAGAAATATCTAAAATTTGGGGTACAATTGAAAAACCACCAAAAACAAAATTGAAACTATTGCCAACTGTATACCATATATCGAAAAAGAAAATTTTTTTCTCTCTTGGAATTATCACCAAAATAAATGTCAACCTAAGAAGTGACTGGTACACCTTTTTCTACCCACTCTAATGTACATTAGGGCTTTCAACAAGAAAATCTTTTTTAAAATAAGTCATCAAAATTTTTTGATTTGATTTAAAAAGTAATACAACTGTACGACAAATAATTTTAAAAAATCAAATAGGTTAAAAATTTTTTTCTCTGTTGCCTTAATTTCTTTAAAAAAAGATAAATCTATTTTGGAGATATACTTGGACAACCTCAAAATTACAGACTTTTTAACTTTTAAATTTTACCAATAGTATTTCGAAAATAACATAATGAATTGCCATGAAGTTATTTATATAGCCTTTCAAATGTGCGATCAGTTTTATTTATAAAATACTAGCTAATACCCGGTGTGCTTCGCCACCCCCATCGTAATGAAATAAAAATTTTATAGTTCAAAAATATATTTATTTTGCAAGTGCCACGCCTACTATTACTAAATCAACCATTTCTTATTCAAATAATCATATAGAAGTCAAAGTGTCTCTTGCAAAATTTGGGTATTCTAACTATTATCGATTCCCAGATATACGAATTTTTGTATTTAATTCATATGACAGGTGCCACGCCCACTATTACTAAAGCATCCATTTCTTATCAAAATAGTCATATAGATGTCAAAGCTTCTCGTGCAAAATTTAGGTACTCTAACTATTGTCGCTTCCCAGATATACGAATTTTTGTATTTAGTTCATATCACAGGTGCCACGCCCACTATTACTAAAGCATCCATTTCTTATCAAAATAGTCATATAGATGTCAAAGCTTCTCGTGCAAAATTTAGGTACTCTAACTATTATCGATTCCCAGATATACGAATTTTTGTATTTAATTCATATCACAGGTGCCACGCCCACTATTACTAAAGCATCCATTTCTTATCAAAATAGTCATATAGATGTTAAAGCTTCTCTTGTAAAATTTGGGTACTTCCGAATATACGAATTTTAGTATTCAATTGCTATGAGAGCTGCCACGCCCACTATTTCTAATGTACGAATTTTTTCTAGAAATGTTTATTTGGGTGTCAAAGTTGCTCTTGCAAAATTTTAGTACACAAATCATGTGGCCACGCCTACTATTGTAAGTCCGCCCATTTTTTACCCAAATGTTCGTGTGGATGTCAAAGTTTACCGTACTTAATTTGAAGACTCTAGCTGCATTAACTTTCGTGATATATTAATACTTATTCTTTAATTGGGCGTGGCACCCCGCCCATTTACAATTTCAAACCAAAGTATAGCCTATAGTTTCTTCCAGACATACAGAAAGATTCTGTGAAAATTTCAAGCAAATCGGTCCAGCCGTTTAACCGTCTATAAAGCACAAACAAACATACAAACACACATTGATTTTTATATATATTGATAGATTTAAGATTATTGCCAAAAGAAGCCACATATTTATTTATTTATTTACACTTATTCTTACAAATCTATACTTTAGTAAAAGATGTTTATGATTTATCACTGCCACTAGACAAAACTTAAATTTTTGTTTTTAATTCCTAATGCACATTAACAAAATATTTAAAATATATTTCACATATGCGCAGCATTGTTAAGATTTTTTTTTTAATTTATTAAAAGACAAACAAAGATAATAGTTAAATATTAAAGTCACTCCTTACTTTAAGCGCTTCAAATTATTACTTAAATGATGGAACTAAATATTGTAATACTGAAATACTACAGATTTAACCAACATAAAATACAATTAAAACAACTAAGTAAAGTTTCAAACAACCATTACAAATGTTTGCAAAAAAGGCAATAAAACAATTTTAATGGTTTTTATGGGATCAGAGGGCAAGGTAAATTATAACATACATTCACATACACTTACTTGCAGTTTTTAATTACACCTTCAAAGCAAATATTGTAAATATTACGTCAAAAATAAAAATAAAGTTTTTTTTTAAATAAAAAAAATATATTTATAAAGTTACTTCCTATATAACTGTAATAAAAATGTTTATTTATATATTTAATAAACATAATAAACACCATTTATAATACAAGTTTAAAAGAAAAAAAACTTTTATATAGCAAAAAAAAACTGCAATTGGAAATTTACCTCACTGTAAATTACCCTTTAGAAAATATATAAGAAAAAAAATTGTTTAAAATTAACTTTTGTATTTATTTATATTATTATATTTACTTTTTCTGAGAACTCCACTTTAAACATATTTAATTTATAACAATATTTAAGTCACTGAAACTAAAGCAGTGTTTTTCTGTCAAAAAATCAATGCTTTCGAAATGCTGCTGTAATATAGTACGTACAAGTCACTTGAAAAAATGACATGATGATCTTCATCGTCATAGCCGTCGTCGTCGTCTTTATCTCTTTAAAGGAATACAAAGTTTGTGAGAATTTTAACGACCATAAAATTAAAAATTATTATATTTCTTATGAGATTTTTACTTTAAAACCTTTCACTTTGTTAAATCGAAGCAAAACTTAAAAAACTTTTATCTTTGTTAACCAAACAAATTATAAATTTTTTTCTTTTTGTTATTTTTTTGTAACCACTTTTTTTCATATATATTTATTTTTTCTAACACCTATTTTCTACAAATTACAATTTTAGTTGTTGTTGTTGATTTCAATGTTGGTATCAATATTCTGAGCACTGCCATTCAATACTTGTTAACACATTTCCAGCACTAAGATGATGTTTGTTTTAGCTACTTTTTTTATTGCTTGCTCTTGTTGTTGTTTTTCTAACAAGGTTAAGAAATGTATACGGTTGCATGACTAAAATAATATTTAATCTTTAAAAATTAAAGAAAAAAAAAAGTGGACAGAAAAAATTGCAGAACATTTCTTTAAAACTGTTATAAATAATTTTCAACACAGCTTTCTAGCTTAATTTTTTTTTTCAACGAAAATCTTTTTTTAGAAAATAAAACACTCGAACATTCAATGATGCATTTTTATTGATAAGCGTCAGGCAATGTTTGTTTTACCAACTAGCGAGTGAGCTAGTGAACACCCGTATATTTTTAACAAATATTGTCTAATTAATAATGATTGTCTGTAGATGACATGACACGACACTTTGTGTCTCCCAGAGCAATGCCACAGTGTTTGTCTGCAACAATTTTTGAGCCTGAAATACTGCAATTATTTCAAAGATTTTATCTTTTGTTTATGTTTAATAATTGGTAACATAGTTTATATTAAATATATTTTTAATTTGTTGCTGTTGAATTAGAAAAATTATCCGTTAGTTTTTATCTTTAAAATGGCAAGAAATTAGTTTAATTTCATTTTAAAAGGAATTTTTAATTTCTAGTAGTTACTTGATAAAAGAATAATCGCTACAAGAAGTAAGTACACGAAAGATTGAACAAAATTTTATATTTATTAAATTGTGGTTAAATTTTCATTTATTATTTAATATTAAAAATTAGTACAACGACTAAATTGGTAAATTTTTTTTACCAATATACCAATACCTGTATGTAAACCTTCATGCATGTATTAATTTGCTTTACACAACAAACATATTTACTGTATTAAAAAGGTGTCCCAACCAGTCATATTGTCATAATGTTCTTGGTTTTCACAATAGTTTAACAAAATTGTTGTTGCTTTTCAAGTTAAAACTGCAAAAATAATATTACTGTGTATTGTATGTTAGTTATGATGTCATAACTATTCAGATAACTGCATCGATCACCTAAGAATCTGCTAAGCCAAGCCGTCTTTAATATTTGTAAGCTGCCCCTTCGATAGCCGTTAAAATTATCTGTTATCAAATATTGAGCAAAATTGGCAATTTTAATTTGATATATCACACTTAGTTATGAAGAACATCTTGTAAATACAGTAAATATTTTTTCAAATATCAAACGATTATTGAGAGCTAAAGAGAATTAAACAAGTTGTGTATAGGGCACTATGGCATAAAAAAAAATTTCAAAATATTATTCATTTTTATAAAAAAAATAATTATTAACGTTGTGGGCTTGATACTCATAAAATATTTGTTTAGTTCGAAAGCTTAAAATACTACCTCTGAAATCAAAATTCAGAATCATATTTCATATTATTGTTTACTTGTTTGCTGGGTTACTTCCTCTCCATGTATCAAAATTAACTGATAATTTTAACTTTGACTAAGAAACAGTATTTAATTTATGTTATTTCTTAACAACTGTCCGAAATATTACTTTGTATTTTAACTTATTCTTTATTTAAAAATATTCTTACTTTGGATCTTTTCAATAAACCACAGTCAGTTACTGTCATACTTTTCTGATGTTTTTCAATCAAATATCTTTTGAAATTTTTAGCAATTGTTAGCAATTACTTAGCCTTTTACAATTTTTTTTTTATAAAATTTAGCCTTTTTTGAACTGCACGAGCTGGCAACCCTGCATAGAGATGATATACCTGCAGAGTTGCATTTTTAAACAGAGTTGTTTTTCAATGATTATTTTTTTATAAACTTGTTCTAAAAATTTAGTTCCCAAATTATCAAAAAAATTGTTTAAAGTTTTGAAAACTAATTTTCTAGGGAAATTTTATTCATAAACATAATGGGCCAATTCAAAGTGGTTGCATATCAGTCATATTTGAGCTATTTCATATTATTTTATGCATGCATAAAATTTTTGTTAGTAATTTCCATACAAAAAAAATAATATGACTTTACACATTTGTTTCCTATGTATAAGAAATTGTTTATGTTATACTTTTAACCATACTGTCTCTCAGAGAGAATTTCTTTGCTTCTCACCTCTCAGAGAGAATATTTTCTATTTTCTTCTTTCCTGTGTACATACAATTTTTAACAGCGTCATCTCTTTGTCTTCTTTCTTGTATTAAATACATAATTTGTTAACAAAAGGTGTACAAAGTCACTAGTCATATTAATATGAATTATAAGACATAGTACAATATGAGAGTCTACTTTGAATTAGCCCAATATAAAACTGTTCTAATTTTTAACTGTAAACAATTATCCATTACTTATACGTGTGCACGTAAGTTTAAGCTCATCAACGAAAAACCAGTAAGACTCTGGTAAGGTAAAACATTGTGCAACTGAAAAAAAATGTGTATTTTTGTAACTACATATTTGACACAAACAATTTTAACTAAAATAATAGTTTAATAATTTTAGTTCAATTTAAGATCAAGGTTTGCAGATGCAGTATTTTAAAGTTTTTCTTTTGCATTTAGTTGATTAATTAAATATACTTAATTATTGAGTAATTATTTGATTATTAAAAAATTCCTTTATTCCTAGTATGGGAAAACTATATATAACAATTACACAGGTCAACAGCAAAAAAAGGGTTTGATAACCACCATATAGATTTGATGCATCATTGATACCTAAGTACAAAAATGGTTAAATTTTTAGATTCTATCGATAATTGTTTTAATTTTTTTTTTTAAATTCAAGATTTTTAGACGCTGCTCCACATAATCAATAATAACTCGAAAACGGTTAGTCCGATGTTCTTAAAATAAATTTTTCATAATTTTTTGAAAACAAAAAATTGCTATTTTGACATAAAAAATATATATTTTTTTTTATTTTTTATTATAACTCCGAAACTACTCATCCGATTAAAATGCAATATATAAACGGCTTAAAGGCTTTGTAAATCTAAATTTTTCAAGGTTTAATTTAAGAATATCGGACTAACCGTTTTCGAGTTATTATTGATTATGTAAAGCAGCATCTAAAAAAATCTTGAATTTAAAAAAAAATTAAAAAAAGAACCTCTCCATAGAATTTAAAATTTGGACGATATTTGCACTACTGGAACCACAACACATCAAAATTGCATAGTGGTTTTAAAAGCATATTAAATTTTTAAAATATTGTTGACTTGTGTTACCACGTTTTAAATGTATATGAAACATGCTTAACATTGAGCAAGTTCATTTGACATTAATCAATGAACATCAACACTTATACATAAGTAAATACTTATAAAAAGCTTTTGCATTTATATAAGTATGGTTTTTTATTAATTTATGAATGTTATAAGTAAATATTTATAAATTTTTTTATACATTAACAATAAAGTCCATTATCCAAAAAAAAAAAAAAACAAAAAAAATCCGCATGCTTTTTTATAAAACAATTACCATTGAAGTTTAAAACAAATAGTTTTGAACATTACAAAATTTTTAAAACAAACAAATAAAAAAAAAAATATTAAACCCAAAATTCATGCAACTTATTAAAAAAAATATTTATGTAAATGATTCACACAATACAAAACAGAAAACAAATTGCTCAATGTCAGTCAGTTGTTAATAAACAAATCATCATAATAGTCCCCAAATGCTTTTACTTACTCTGAGCAACACCTACATTTAGTTTTCAGTTTGTTTTGTTAAAAAAAGACACAAATATTAATTTAAGTTAAAAGAATTAATTAACATTGACTAATGTTTTCTTCTGACCCTTCTTATCTGATTTATTTAGTTTTTTTCATTATTTTCACTTTTCTAAAGGTATAAAATATCACACTTTACCGTTTTGTCTTGCAACAAAACTCTTCTTCCACTGTAAATTGAGATTAAATTTAAAGGCCCAAAATCTTGGTTCAATCTCTACTACTTCATTATAAATTATGGTTTAAGTATTATTTTGCTTATGGTTTCCGGTTTAGTATTTAAATTTTAACATTTAAAGTATTTACTTTTAAAATTGTTGCTCATTTTGATTTTTATTTTTTAATATCCTACAGTTTAATAAATTAGATGTTTTTATTATCGCAATATGTTTTAATTAAGCAAAATTTTTGGTAGATTATTTTTGAATTTTTTAACTTTGCCCAGTCTAAATTTTTCTTAACTTAAGTAAGTAGGCTCTTTATTGTTCCTGACTCTAAGATGAAGACAATATGTAGACTGGAATATAAATTTATTCCTAACATACATTTGTTTGTGAAAAAATATCTCATATTTATATTTAAAATATAACTTTTTATGAAAAGAAAAAAATCAATATATAATTCGTTAATAAATTTAGAAAAACAAAATTAATTACCAACGATTTGTTTAATGGCAATAAAATAAGCATAACCAGTTCTAATATTTATTACTAATTTAAATTTATATGAATTTCTAATAAATTTTGAAAATAAATGTCAAAGGATTTTAACAGTAGTTCCTAAAATGTATAATACAATTTTTATAAAGAATTTTCAATTGTTAAAGATTATGCTTCTTTTATGGATTTTTTACTCTAACAGCGTTTTCACATTAGGAAATTCACTTGCACAAGTTTCATGCCCAATACTTGCGTTTATGGATGCCAGAGGTTATATCGGGAAACTTGAACAAGTAAAATTGCTGTATTTGAACGATAAAGCAAGTTCAAAGGAAAATAAAAGAACATAAAAAATATACTTGCGCAAGTGAATTGCGTAATGTAAAAAATATTAATTAAAACAAAATCTACATAATTTTTTAAACAGTTAATTTGTTAAAAACTTGCAAAGAAACATTTTTTAAAAGAGTTTTATAATAAGAAAGTGTTGTATAATAAGATAATGTATCATTTTATTTTTAAAGTATTGCAAATATTCTCTAAATTTTCCTCAACAAAGAAAGAAGTTATTACATTTTTTTTAAACAACAGAATTTAGAAAGAAAATTATAAAAAAACAAAAATGAAATATTAAATATTAATAAATATTATTGAAAAAAAACATAATCTAAAATTTATTTTTAATTGTGTGTCATCTGTAAATAGATTCTTTTTTCAAAAATTTTAACTTTAATTCGAAACATTATATTTAAAGTATGTGTAAGTAAGAATGCACTTTTGATTTAGGGACATTTTTATTGTGCAAGTGGCAACTTTAAAATTTGGCAGCTGTCACATATGTGTATTGTGATTATTACAAATGAAACATTTGACTAAAAAACAACGCGTTATAATTATGACAACTTATTACAAATATTTTGAAAGTTACTTCACGCGCCATTAATTTTTTTAGACTAGAATAAAACGTCAGCAGATTAACTGTCAAAAAATTTTTAATTTTCTTTGATATAGAGGGAACGTACATATAAAGTGTTTGTTGATATTTTTATGTGTCGCCTCTTTCTTTAATATTCAAAATTCCTTTTAATATCAGATATCGTTGGTCGAGCAATTGTTCTGGCAACGCTGTTTGAACAAGAACAAAACATCGACTAAAGTGGTCCACACCAGGAAAATTCATGAGCGCACAAAAAATTTTCCGTTGTTCGAACAAATCGATTTTTGGTGTGGACCGTACGTTATGCTTTGACGGCTCGCAAACTTTAAAGAATTTTTAATCGGGAAAGTACATCTAATGTGTCAACCATTCGAAGAGTGGTTGAAAATTATTTAAAAAAAATTGAGTCAGTAAAAGTGCTCTGCGTCAATACACCGATCGGTCTCTTAAAAACAAGCGAATATGTCACCGAAAACATCAATTCGGCATTGGTCTTAACAACTTTAAATTCCACAAAGGACTACGCAGATAATTTCGATACCTTCATGCGTATAAAATTTAGCTCTCTTAACTGAAATCAGCAGAAAATCGAAATCGCCGACAATTCGTACAATGAATAATACCGTAAAGCGAAGTCAATGCCAATTTTTCGAAAAAAATATCATCTTTTCCGATTAAGCTAACTTTCGTCTGAATAGCTTCGTCAAAACACAAGTCGCACTTGGGGCTTCAAAAATCCTCATACAATCCATTAAAAACAGACCAGCAATTGTCAGTCTACTTCTTCAACGTTTTAAAACAATTTTATAACATTATTCAAATAGAGAGTATATTTCGACTCTCAATTTTAGGAATCACAATTATTGTATGCGTAACAAATTTTCTTGCAAATCAATTTCTCACAACAACCACTTTTTTGTTGTTGAAATTTGTGTTGTTTTTGGTACAAGTTTATGTCAATTTGGTAATATATTTGTATTATTAACGCTTTATACTACGTTCACACAGGCGCCTTAATTGTCAATTTATAATATTATCGCAATTAAAAGCCTTATTGAGCTCCATTTACCATACTAAAACTTATTTTTAAATTGAGCAATATATACTTAATTGTTTCACTTATTGTCTAAAACTCGAAATACAACTCTTAAGAAGTATGTTCAGTGAGAAGAAAATTCTTTAGGTGGCATTTCTAATGTCAAACAAATAAATATACAAAAAATAAAAATTAAAAAAATGCAAAATGTTTGAAGAAAATTTTAAAAAAATGTTTAAATAAATTCAAATACATACATATAAGTATATATATGTATGTATGAATATAATTGTAAATATATTTTATGAACAGGAAAAACACTGAAAAGAAGTCATTATTTGATTTGGTAAAAAATACATCGTATTTTACAGATATTAAATGCTAATGGAGTAAGATAAATTGAGTATGTCTGAACACATATTTTAATTGCTCAATTAACACTAAATTGAAACAATTAAAAATATCTGTCTGAACAGGGTATTATATGTATAGACATACATATGTATGTATGTATGGAAAAGTGTATTTATACTTAATCACGTCGGTATTTTTATATACTAGATTCTTAAAGATTATTTTATTTTTGCTGGTTTTGCTAAATTTATTTACTGCGGTTGTTCAATTTATAATTTTAAAGATTTTTTTTTATGTAGATTTTAGTGGCATTGCAATTAATATATTTTAAATTTTGTTTATTTATAATTTATTTAGATCTACTTGTGCATAAATATCAAAGTGATGGCAAATAAAGTATTATTTTTTATAATATTTATCAACCTTGAGATTCAAATATCATTTTTAAAGATAAATTAAAATTCGATATAAACATTAAATCTTCAAATAAAACTGTTTATTTGTTTTTAATTTTTTTATTATTCCAGTGACATATTTTTAAATGTTTTTTCTTTTGTATTTTTTATTGATTTTATTGATAACTTTTTTGTTATCTTTGTTGCTATGACACATATTTTTATTGTTTTTTTTTTTTGTATTTTCTTGGTTATTGATTTTTAAATTTATAAAATCTCTTTATGTATCAACATATATTTTGCAATTTCTTTGTTGAATATCTTGTTGATTTTATTCATGTTTTTATTTCTAGTTTAATGGTCGCTTTTTATTGGTTTCATTTTAAAGTGGCTAACAATTTTGAAAGTCGGTCAAGTTTAGTTTTTAATGGTGCATTAGTCTCTTGTCTCGGGGCGACACAATTTTAATTATATACTAAAACAAATTGCAAAAATTTGTTTTCAATTATTAAAAATCAGAAAAAAACTAAATTAATCAAGACATAAAAGAAGTAGAAATTATGTAAAAAGGAGATACATAAATATTTTTATAAAGTAATAATTATAACAAAAGGGAAAGGACAAATGTAGCGATCCCAGCAGACATAATCCTGTTAGAACATTAGCTTGTTTGCTATAAGCTGGTTTGGTAAGCATTAAAATACACATGCATAGAAGAATTATTTGCATACACATATTAAAAAAGCTTTATATAAATATTATCGCATTTTTTACACAAAAATATATGAATAATTTTTTATAATATAATAAAACAGTTTTTTTAATACAAAATTAAGATTTGAAACATCAAATATTTTCTCTAAAGATTTCTTTAACATCGAAGCTAAGCAAATGAAAAAGTTGTTTGTGACTAAAATCTGACCGTTAATTTCTAAAGAAGTTTTTTTTAATTATCAGTGATGTTCACCTGTGACTATTGTGATATCAAATTTTAAAATATTATTTTTAGCATGACGCAGCTTAATATCAATAAATCGAAGTGAACTATGGATTCTTGACAAATTATAATTTTATACTTTAACACAAGCTTGATCTTTATAACATTGTCGTAAAGAAAATTGTTTTTACGAAGTAAAAAATAATAATAAAATTAAATATTTATGGAATATATTCTCTCACATAAATTTTTTTCTAAAGGGTTTATTTTTTTAATATTTGGTTTCTTGGTGTAAAAAAAAGAAAATTACGCGCTTTTTTAGGGGTTTAGGTGCTTCTTGAATTTTCAAAGATGACAACGCTGGTCACAAGACTAACAAGCGAACAACGCTGGAAGTTGATTGAAATTTTTTAAATTATGTCCATTTTATGGTAGCAATAATCGACACACCGAACAGCCTATTCAAGCTATTGTGGCTAATTTTTTAGTGAAGAAAAATTTTTTTTCCAAAATTTCTTGGTTATTTTTCTAACCCAAACTTTAAAAAAATCACCTACTATTTAATTCATATGCACACAATTAATTCACAAAATGTATCAAATTAAAAATTTTATAAACAAATTTTTTTTATGAAAAATTTATTTCAAAAAATTTATTCAATAAAAATATATACCTTTTCTAAAAAAAACCATCATATTTTGTAAACCGAAAATTTAAGATATTTCCTTTACAAATCAATTTAAAAAAAAAATTTAGCAATGAGTACAGAAAATTTTCTATAAAGCACTTTTTACCAAAATGTTTTTTTAATTCCGTAGGCAGTTTATTTACTTCATTCGTTTACCCTATTGCATACACGCAAAGGAAATTGTGGTTTTAAGGGCCGATGTTGATTTTGAATAAAACACAAATTTTTTTGATTTCTTTTTATTATGATAATTCAATTATCAAAAACAATATATCGGCTTAATGGCCGCCGCGACATCGGCGGAACACCTCCATCCGATGGTCCAAATTTTCAATGACAATGTTGATGCTCAATGGTTGGGCACTCTTTTGCCACACTATCGCAAAAAACAATAATGTTTTCTGTTTAATGAACTAAGAAGGTATTTACAGATGTTTTCACATTTCATGCAGACCTGTTTTGCTGAAATTTAATTTTTTTTTACAATTCTCCCGATTGTGGACGAATTTTAACGAATATGTTGACCAAAAGAATCACGAAGTGCACGAAATGCATTTTGATTTGAACGCCCATTTTAATAATAAGCCTGAATAACTTTAACACGTTGCTCATTTGCGTATCTTTTCACGGTTCAAATTGAATTGATCTGAGATTGAGAAATGTCAAATGAAATGCAGAAAAAAAATTCACGTAGGTGTGATAATTCAACATCGGTCTAAATACCCTTTATTAATCATAATCGAAGAGAATAATACTATGATTAAATTGTATGATTATGATTAAAATGTAAAATGGTTGTCAGTTATCATTATTATGTTTAATTCCGGTATTATGCGATTATCATATTAAGACTACGAATCAAATGGACAATGTTTGCTCATTTCTAAAACAAATTATTGTTTTTTGCTATTAGTCACACTGATTGTAGGTTCTCACCTTCAGAATTAAAATTTTTTACCCATATTGTTTAACATTTATTTACATCGTTTATTTTTATTCTTTATTTACTTTTTATGTTTAATTTTTATATATTTTTATTACATCTCAAGCTTTTAAAGTATTAAATTTTAATAAGTAAGAAGAAGAGCATTTAAAATCAAATTATTTTGTGCGATAATAATGTTTTAAAGGACAATCATATCGAAGTTTTCATGAAAGGTAAACATTAAATGATTAAATTCAAACAAAGACTTGATTGTAGTAACAAAATATTAAAAAAATATATAAAAAGAAGTATTTTTTATATTCGATAGTTATATAACCTATAATATGACACATCGCGATCATGCAGTAACCATGGTTTTTCTTTGCGTGTACGTGAGGGCTTCAAAAAGTTGATTTCAACATACGCACGAACAAACGGACAGACGGGCAGATAAAACAATTCCTCTATTTCTTAGGATTCAGAATATTATAGGGTCACAAATAAATACTGTAGAAATTACTAACGGAATGACAAACTTATGTATACCCTTTAACACCCTCGTGTGAAGGAGAAACATCATGATTACGATTTTTTTGATAGATATGAAAGTAGTGCTTTTAAGTAGCAAAATAGAGTCCTACAAAGTAAGATATTTGATATAAAAATCATGCCTTCCACAAGCGCTTTTGGAAGCAGGTAAGCACTAAGTAGGTGATTTAAGAAGTGCTTTAACGTAATAAAGTTTTTGGTGGGATTTTTAGTGAAAAGAATATATATGGAAAATATTTCTTTAATAAAAATTCATAGATATTCACTTGAAAAACGTAAATGTCTTGACAAAAATGTATTAAATTTTTTTAAAAACCTACATTTAAAAAAAAATATTGATTTTTATTCAATTTAAAGGAACAAATAAAACTGGTGTTACTTTTAGAAAAGTAGTAGTAACTGCTGTTGTAGGATGAACATTTTTCGCAAAATTTTTGTATATAAATAAGACTTTTTAAATATATACTTTTATGTTTGCGATTACTAACACATTAAATTGTTCCCACTAAAACTCAACTAGTTAAATTCTTTTTATAAGTTTTACCCTTTTAAAACAACATATTCAAATATTTTGTTTAAAACAACATATTTAAATATTACCATGTAAAATGACTCATAGGCTAAATTTTAAAATTAATTTTTATGCTAAAAATTAAATACTTACTTGAAACGATACCTAATTTTATAATGTTTCCTGTATAAATATGCACATTCACAACATACGAAACAATAAAAGTGTTTATGTGTCAAACAAAGCTCAAAGGTGACTGCTGGTTGTCACCCTATAATGCACTACACACACTCACACACATTAAACCTTGTCTCTCAATGAGGGTGTTACATATTTAGTCATGTGAAAAGTGTTTTTTTCTCTTTGTTACTGTTTTGTTGTCTGTTGCTATATGCAAAATATTTGTTAATAAAACTTTTGAGAATCCACACAAAATATTACAATAACAAATAAGAGTAACAAAACAATTTATAAAATTGTAATTTTTAACAACCATACGTTATACGACGATACAGTCTACTTCACATAAAAAAAAACAGCAGATGACGCAAACAGCTTAAATGACATTAAAATAACGAGTTTGAATAAATGCAGTTTGCAAGAAAAGTAAGTTAAATTCTAATTATAAATAATTTATTTTCTTTGTTTAGTTTGACAACTCATTATGTGTAGTTTCATGCTACTACAATGTTTGCAAATTATTTCAATTTAATTTCAACTAAATTAATTATTTTATATATAATTATTTCTTTAAACTACTTTTAGGAGCGCAGAGGTGTTAATTAAAAAAAAGATTTTGATTGGAAATCTAAAAATTTTGTCCAGTAATGAGCAGGTTTTGAATAATTTTATCAATAAGTAGAACTGCTGCAATCATTAAGGAAGATAGACATTCTTAAGGTGGGCCAAACCCCTAGATCACACCTATTTAGCCACTCCAGAATATTATTTTTTTACACAAGATTTTATACAAATATATATTTTAATAGTAAAGTATTTTAAAAACAAGGGCAGGTTCTTAAGTGTAGCCACAGTAATGGCTGCATTTAGAACGATGAGAAATTACAAGGTATTGTTTAAACACTTCTACAGTCAAAGTAAAGTTATCAAATACTTGGCATATGAGGAAAAACGGTTTTTGAATAATGGAAAAAATCTCGTTTAAAAAAAACCGATTTTTGGCTTTTTACACGTAACCCCGGTTTAAATAACCGGGTTTTTATAGTAACCGTTTTTGGGTTGTTTACACGTAAATCCGGTTTAAGTAACCGGGTTTTTATATATTATGTTTTTAATAATATAAAAATCAAAAAAGGCACAAATTTTAGTTTGTTTATTCAAAATTGAAACTAATTTAAAAATCAGTATTTAAAATTTTAACCAAAAATCGATTTTTCCTTATAAATTTTAGGAAAAATATCAAAGTACCTGTGTTTTGGTGCTTATATCTCAGTTAATTTCAAGTCGCTTTATAAGTTGTTCTAAGGAAAAAATTGCGAAGCTACAGCTTGAGAAACCTTTAAAAAATATATATTTTCCAAAAATTTCTTGCCTTTAACTTTGCCGATTAGTTACCGATATGTTCACATTTCTTATGAATAGTCATAGACACATATCATGTTTACAAATGGTAACAAAGGGGTCGATAAAATATTGTAGGGCTGAAAAAGGTTAAGTTTTGTAGTTAAACTTTGAGAAAAAAGGGAAGCAGTCGTTTTTATTTGCTCATTTCTCAAAAAGTAACAACGATTTAAATAATAACTCATTCATAAATATTTCAAAAAAAATTATGTGGGAGCTTCTAAAAATGTATTTTAACCAACGAACATTGCCCAATCAAAGGACATTGATCAATCGACTCCCACATCCATAAGCTTTCAGAAACTACATACTTTATGGGATATAAAGACCAACTACATTCTGTAAACACTATGTAGGCAGAGTTTCACAATTCTCGAATAGCACACAAGATGAAAGAAATTTCTAAAGAGAATTTAAAAATTGTATTACAAAAATTATTTATATGAACAAGAACATATCAAAGGCTTAATTTGAAAAAGGCGTAACTCGATTTTTTACTACTTTACAGGAGAAAGAAAAAACTGAAAAAAATTTTTAAAGAATGTATTGAGTTAGAGCTTTTTTATTTTCAACCATAGCTTACTTAATTTTTTAGGAGTGATTTGTGTGTGTATGTGTCACATACTATGTGAACTACTAGAAAATATTAAAATTAAATTAAAAACTCGTTCTTGTTAAAAATCAAGATACGCCCTTTTTATACCCGCCACCAAAAAAATGGTGGGGGTATATTCATTTTGTCATTCCGTTTGTAACACATCGAAATATCCATTTTAGACCCCATAAAGTATATATATTCTGAATCGGGGTTTGATTTGATGACGATCTAGCTATGTCCGTCCGTCTGTCCGTCTGTCCGTCTGTTGAAAGCACGATAGAGGTCGCACCGAAAAAGCTAAAAGGCTCAAATTTTGCCAGAATCTTTCTTATAGACAAGGTTTGTTTGGTATTGAAAATGGGCTATATCGGAATATTAGAAAGAGAGTTATAGCTCGTAAAGCAAGAGTAGGTCGAAAAAACCGTGTCCTTCAAACATCGAAAAAAAAGGAATTGTGTCCAAACGCATAAACGTAGAGTCATGAAACTTCGAATATATATTTCTCGAGTCAAAAGAATATTTCTCCCCAAAAATTGCTTAAATCTATGCATTAGAAAAGGAGTTATAGGTCAAAATGTACGTAAATTTATACCGCTCAGTGTATATTTGAAGTTTAAAACGTAATAAAACTGACAAAACTATATGTACGGTTCTGAAATTTTGCAAACATGGTTTTTTGGTCAAAGTTTTCGTTATAACGGAAAATAAATGTGCCACGCCCACTTTTTTTTTAAATTTTTATAAAAATATATTAGTCATATTCATTAGCATTTATTCATTGCAGATGGCGACATCTGTTGAAGGCGCCACTACATTTTGCAAACACTGAGGATGATGTCTTTGCTAAACATCACGTAGAACACTAGATGACTCTAGTAACATTTTTTTGCACAAACTACAAAGGAATTTTATAGGGGTTTGTGAAAACGAAAATGACCGAAGTTTGTTGACAAAAATTAACTAGAGTAATGATTTGTGCCCAACTTTACATATAGTTGTACACACAGTCTTATGAGGTTTAAGATTTAAAAATATTAAAAAAAAATGTGCATCAGTAGATTTAAAATAAGTATTTGAATATTTAAAATACATATTTTAACTAATTTTTTTTTTTATCTATCTATTTTTTGCAAAGGGTGGTTAAATTTTAAAGGCCACAGGGTGATTCAAAATAGACATGCTCAGAATTTTGCTAAAACAGGAAATTTATTAGTAAGATTTTGATTTTTAAAGTTCTATAACATTTTGCTTTTAAAAGATTTTCAAACGAAATAAGTTTTGTATAATTTTAAAATTTGTTAGCCATTAGTACATTAAAATAAATTGTTTATAATGTTTAGAAATAATTTTTTTTTATCTTTAGGTCTAAATTTTCCTAAATTCCTTTTTTTAATACACCATAACTTCTAGAAAACATAAGATAACAAAAAGAAATTAGCACCATTTAGTAGATAAAACTCTCCTCTCCTCCCCATTATATACCCGTTACGATCCGACCGTGATCAGCAGACCAATTTTTGTGACACAAGGTCAAATATTTTTTGCAAAATTTTAGTAAAAGAGCTAAACAAATTTTTTTGTAATGTGTTTTTTTGAAGTATTTGAGTTTTTATATCCGCCACCAAAAAAATGGTATGTATATTCTTAATCGGGGTTTTATTTGACGACAATCTAGCTATGTCCGTCCGTATGTCCGTCTGTTAAAAGCACGATAGAGGTCCCATCGAAAAAGCTAGTGGGCTCAAATTTTGCCAGAATATGTCTTATACACAAGGTTTGTTTGGAATAGAAAATTGGCTAAATCGGAGTATAAGGAAGAAAGAAAAATTGCCTAAATGCATGCATTAGGAAGGGAGTTAGAGATCAAAATGTACGAAAATTTATACCGCGCAGTGTATTTTCCAATATGTTAAAATTTTTAAACCTAATAAGAGTGACAAATTTAGATCTACGATTCTGAAATTTTGCAGGAATTGCTTTTTGGTCAAAGGCTTTCTTCTGACGGAAAATAAATGTGACACGCCAACCTCCCATACAACGTTTTCTCTTAAATTCTTATAATTTATCTATAAATCGAATAATAAAGGACTTTATTGAAATATCTAAGTTGTATTTATTAGCATAAATAACTTCGACACACCTACTATAACGCTCACTTTCCACGTTATTTACTGTTAATGAAATTTAAATTTATAAAACCGACAAAATTAGAGGTATGATGATAAAATTTGCTACGGAAATCCTTCTAGTCAATGTTATTGTTATGCCAGAAAATTTAGGTGACACGCCCACTGTTACGCCCACATCCTATATAATGCTTTATTTCAAATTCATATAATATATCAATAAATAAATATTTTGGAAGAATTACGGACTTTATTGAAATATCTAAGTTGTATTTATTAGCAGAAATTTTATTGACACGCTTACTTTAACGCCCATTTTCACTGAAACACTTAATTTACGAAAACATTTTACCAGCATATCCAAGTTATAAAAGGTGGTTAAATTTTAAGGGCCGATGTTGATTTTGAATAAAACACAAATTATTTAGGAAATTATTATCATTTCTTTTTTAATGATAATATTTGTATGGTTCAATTATGTATGGAACAAAATATCGGCCAAATGGCCCCGCGACCTCAACGGCACACCTCGATCCGATAGTCCAAATTTTAAATAACATTGCTGATGCTCAATTGTTTGGCACGATGATGAGTCGAAGTTGACTGTTTTTTTGCCACACTATCGCGATAAACAGCAATGCTTCTTCTCATTTAACGAATTTAGAAGGCATTCAGAGATTTTCTAACATTTTATACAGACCTGGGGCCGAATTACGGCATTCGATATCGATCGAAATTTTACTCGAACGATCGAGTATGCTTTAGGTATATAGATTCTAATAAGAGTTTTCAAATTTCGATCACGTTCGAGTGCCGTAATTCGGCCTCTGTTTTAAATTTAAAATTTAACCACCCTCTACAAAGAAAGCCATTAACAAAATAATAATTATTGTGCTTTAAATGTACACAAAATTGGTGGTGGGTATAAAAGATTTGGCACAGCCGAATATAGTGCTCTTACTTGTTATATAAAGCCATCGATATGTGCATACATAACAGAACTAAACTATTCTATATGATGGACTTATTTGAGACATAAGAACCGGTTACTTAATTAATTACAAAACTAACAGGTTTGTCGGGAAAAATGCAAATAAAACCGTTTCACTCTAATTCCCTGTATTTATTATTCGTTACCGTTTCGTGGTTTCAGCAAAACTGTATCACATATTACATAAAGGGCGATGTAGTTAATTAACTGAGGAAGATATTCGACGAACGATTAGCATTACAGAATGTGCCTGCAAAATCGACCACAATATTTGTGTCATTTCTGCACAAAATAAAGTCGGTTGCTCAAGCTTATAAATAGGAAACAACAAAGTCAACATTCGTGTTAAGAGCATAGGAAAATATCATCTTTCGGTTGCAAAATATGTGATCAATTGACATCGCTCACATGCCCAAAATTATCATCAGGCATTAATGCCTTGAAATTATTGATAAAACCCCCAATTTTCTAATATTTAAAACGTATTCCTGTGTTTTATTTTAACTTAAAGTTTTCCGTTTCTAAAAAAATATTTTATAAATTAAGGAGGTTATTGAAGATTCGGTAAAGCCTAATATGGCATTCTTACTTCTATTAGTGATTTATGTTACATTTTATTCACAATTAGAACTTTGATTTCTTTCTCATGCTTTCTGCCTGCCCCAGGAAATTAATGATAAAATTTGATTTATTATTTAGAATCATTCTATTATGGCAAATTTGTATTGTTCTTCTTTTTTTTAATAATTGTTTTTGTTTATGCGTAGTTCTTTTAAACTTTTAAAAATTAAAAATAATAAATGGCAAATGGATTTTTAAACTATTTGTTTTTTTCTTAAATAAGCGTTAAGTTTTTTTCAACTTCTAATAATTTGCTGCTCAAAGATTTTAACCTGTAATTTATTTCTTTGAATTTTTGGTTTGCTATTTATGCGGACAATGAACTTTTTAATAAGTTTCAAATTGTAAAACGATTAAGAAAAATATAAAGCACGTGTAATGAAAAATTGAATATTTGCAAAGTATTCCAAAGAAAAAGAAGAAAGAGGATTTGAATAGTTTTATTTTACTGAAAATAAATTTTGTTTTATCAATTGCTATGATAAATTAAACGAATAAGTTTTTATTATGATAATGAAAAGTATTTTAAAATAATTAATATTAAATTTTTAGTGATAAATAAAGGGAAGTTTTAGTATTAAAATACTAATTACATATTTTCTTCCGTCATGTCAACATGTTAAACATGCAGAGAAAAGTGTTATCGAAACACTAGAAACATTTTCCAGAAGGCGTTTTATTCAGCTAGAAATGGATCTTACGTCACTGCGGGACGAAAAAAAAATATTTACACATGCAATTGGTGCAAGACTTTAAACTCTCATCGACAACGTCTAAATTTTGCAGTTAGATATAGTTGGCTACAACCTTATTATTAATTTCATTATGAGTGATAAAGCTTATTTTCATTTAAAAGGCTTTATTAATAAGGAAATATGTAGGTTCTGGTGTTATGAAAATCCTACAGCCATTGCTCAGTACCAATTGCACCTCATTAGGTGAACAATATATGATGCGGCATTATATTTCACAATATCATGGGTCTTACATGCAGAAAACAGATAATCAAATTATGGACAATCGAATGGTTCCCTTCTTGCAATCGAACTTTTCTTTCGGAGTTATAGAAATTCTATCTAATATATATCCCGAAACGAAATTCTGTAGATACAACCAGGGTACACTTATACAAGGTGGCGGTGCAAGCCCAGCTGACTATTTTTTTGTGTTCTGGAGAATGTCACAATACATACTTAAAAAAATTATGTCAACTTCGGAAATTGTCAAACTCCATACATAAAAAAGAGAAACAAAAATTGCTCTCCTTTACGCTATCACCTTATGTAATTACACCTTGTATACAACCGTTAAATTCTACTACCACAATTAAACCATGCAATTGGGAAATTGTTATTTGTGTGTACTTCTTAAAAAATGAGGTTCAAAGTGCTTTAATTAAATATTTCTTATACCCTGCTCTTGAAAACATACCTGAAATTTGGTTTCAGCAGGATGAAGCTACTGCTTACACAAATAATTTTCAGAAAATCGAAAATTAATTGGCCAGCTCGTTCGCCAGGTTTGTCAGCAACCGACTATATTCTTTGGAGTTATTTGAAGGAGCGAGTATATGTAAACAAGTTCGAGAAAATCCTTAAACTCAAGACCAACATTGCTGCAGAATAATTAGAGTGCTACAGTCCGCTCACTATTAAAATTCTAAACCCTATGGATACATTTATCAAGCTCTGTACAACTGAAATTATGCTCACAAGTGAATTAAATAAATTGTATCTTAATAGATCAAACGTAAACGGGGCTCTAAATTGAACAAATACAACGTGTCGAAAAAGTCATTAGGTGGCCTTTGATTGTAATTTTTAAACACTTTTGTTTTGCTTTTGGGTTTTGTTTATTTTGTATCTAAATTATTCAGTTCTTATTGATGTGTATTTTGTATCTGTTCATAGTACACATCTTAAAGCAGAACTGATATTCACCGCATTTGCAAAAAGTATAGCATATTACAATAGAGTGATGATTTTTACACCGTCTTGTATGAATTTAGAAAATTATTAATAAATTAAGTTTTTCTTTTAATCCTCAATTAGTCCACAAACTTCTAAATATAGCTCACTTTACCATCATTATTCATTATTATTTCTAATAATTGTTTTATTTATTCTAAATCTTGATTTTTTTCTATCTTTTTCAATTATAATTTTTGAACATCAGTGTGTTTTAACATTATTTGTTATACAAGTTATAATTTGTATAATTATTAGCATAGAAACCTACAATAACAAAACCAATTCATTCTAGCATTTTTAACAAATTCTCAATACAAAAGATTGTTACGCCTCTTAGGCATAATTTAACACAAAAATCATTTATTAGCGTTAAGTAAAGCTGTTGTTTTTTTAAATTTAAAGTTTAAGTTTTAATTTTTGTTCTTTCTTTTTTTTAACAACAACGCAAGTAATTAAGTTCTATTTACGTTTGTGAGAACAATTTCGGCGTCTTTTTTAATGTGCCTACACACGTGTTTAAAATCAAAAGACTTAAACAACATACTTGCTATAAAAGTTTTCAATACATTTTTGAAATTATGAGTCATTTTGCATTTATATTTTTTAACTTTTGAAATGAAGAAGATTTTTCAATAATGCTTATTCACTTTATCAGGAATATTTCATAAATACATTATAAATATTTTCTTTTGTATTTATTTAAATATATTTTTAACTAAAAATAAATTAAATTTTTTCGCAAAATAAAATCTGTCTAGTTTAACCGGATTAATTTCCTATTTCCTGGCTTAGTATGCATAAATATTATTATTTTTTTTTTTCAAAAATATTAAGTAGTAAATTTATAGCATAACCAATTTTGAGTGGCAACAGTTTTATTGAGTTTTATGTGAAAATAGTTTTTTATTTAAATAAAATAACTTAGTAAGTCCCAAAATAGCAAAACTACAAACTTGGTTTAATAATTTGAAATTTTTTAACAGAGAATTGATACTTGTTTTGGTATCGTCTATAAAATCCGTTATTTATTTTGAAATCGCAAAGGATAAAAAAAAATAACTGGATTGATCAGAAAGTTTAAATGAATAATGTCAATTTTATCACAGATGCGGTAAACTCTAAAACGTGAGGTAAAAAATTTGGAAACGACAAGTTCAGCTAATATCGTTTTCCTAAAACTGAAATAAAAGTCCGACCACACAAAATAAATATTGTATGAAAGTTCATGAATAATGTCCGTGTGTTGGTTGAAGTTAACTTTTAGATACAACCACATGTTGGCCAGATCTGTATGTTTTATCAATCTTTATGGAAATATCCGGGAATAAATTGCTATTGAAATCCAGTAGAATTTCTCCATAACCTTGTGAGATTTAAACAAATTCTAAAGTCTGCCTCAGCATTTTGCTATATTTCTAACAAAAAAAGTAAAATTTTTTATAGCCCTAAGATAATTAAATGATATAACTGTTACTATTTATAGAGATATTCCATAAAAATTTTTGGACAAATCGATCACTAATTGGCAAAGTTATAGGCAAAAACTGTTTGAAAAAATATATATTTTTCTTAAAATATATCAAGTTTTTCTAAATCTGAAAAAGTTTTTGAAAACTCTAAAGACACCAAATAACATGCCATGGTTTAAAAATGTATTCTTACAAATCGGTTTGAAACTTACTAAGATATAAACGACAGAAAACCCGTTTCTGTGTTTTTTTTTAATTTTCAAACGAAAATCAAATTCTCTTTCAGCTTCTAGATAACCTACAAAGTAATCAATTGGAAGAACTTAACCTGCGAAATATATTGAACTATTAAAAATTTAAAATTTGTGATGGCCATCATGGGCTTGACCAGTAGAATATAGAGAACAAGGTTAGGTTAGGTTTAAAAAGAAGAGGACTAGAAGTCCAAGCACGTTTCTGCGATTATGCGAAACGTAATTCCCTTAATATATACCATAATCCTGAATCAATTAATATATCGACTAGGTCAAGAACAAAGTCTCTTCAATGTAATTTCTAAGGGATTTCTAATTCAAATTCCTTAGATATTCCAATTTCGGCAAAGTAGCCATGTTAAAGTTATCGAATTTTATGCAATTAAATGCAGGGCATTAACAAAGATAAGTCTCATTGTTTTTCTTCAATGCTATATAGTTCGTTTCATCCGACAGTTCCATGTCTATTATTACACTAGTTAACCTCCTAAGTGTTGGTCTACTCAGTTTTAGAATTGCCTTCAACATTAGTATTTGGCTATTTTCTGATGTATTTCTCCATCGCCTTAGCTTTAAGTTTTTTTTAACCACCAAAAAAGTTCAGGATTTTTCAAGGCTATAGTACTCAAAACTGATATGATTTTAGATCATTTGCCGGCTTTTTCGTTTCCTATTGTGCCGTGATGGCTTAGTATCCACATTGTCTCTTGAGCGTTATTAGCTCTTACACTGCAGCATGTTCCTAGATTCAAAAATTTTATTCACTAGTGACGTAATAACTAATAGACAATCAGTAAAGATATGAATTGGAGAGAGAAAGAAATAAAAAATTAAAGACGACATTGGAAATAATTAAGCAAAATGGCGGATAACATTAAATTAAAAATCTAGGCTTTGCTACGATGTGGTTATTATTATGGTGGTGAAGGCTATTATTATTTTAACTATGATTGTTATTTTTCAGCACGGCCGTATAAAACACTCTTACTTGTTTTAAGTTGATATCGCTAACGCTATTACCGTCAACGAAACGCACTTCATATTAGTGACAAATCATAAAAGATGTATAAAAATAAGTAATAACTTTTTTAATATTAATGTATTTTAATCCAAACTTACGTTTTGACAAACTACCCAAATTTGGTGTCTGCTAGAAATATTATATGTCGCATTGTCAAAAATTTTGTTCGCATAAACTTCAAAATAATTAAAACAAATTGAATTGCTTTTAAAATTGTGAATTTACAAAGTCTATATATTTTTACTAACAAATTAATATTTTTCGTATTTAAGTCATGTCCATATAAAAATCAAAAAAAATTATACTAACAAATTCCTGTTTTGCAACCTAAGTTATAAATTTAGCACATGATTTTAGTTTAAAAAATATATAAAGCTCTTAAGTAAACTTTTAAGAGAAATAATTCTTATAAATTAAATACACACATCCCAGCCTTATTAAAAAATTGTTCTTTATTTAGTTTTTAATACTTTTACCTAGTTTTTTTTATTTAAAATTCCTTTTAAAAAAATAGAAATTTAGTTTTTAAACAAACTCTAGTTTTAATTGTATTATCAAAACAAAATTCTTTCTTTATTTTTCTTAAACCATATTTATTGTTTTTTTTATATATATTTTTTTTTCTTCGTTATACGTTATTTCTAAGCATTTCGTTAGTCATTGTGGCATGCATCATTAGCTATTTGGAAACTTTTACTTGATTATCTTAATAATAATGTCGAGTAATTATTATCATCAACGTCATTTCTTCTTCTCTTTCTACTTATTTCCCATTAGCATTATTTATTTTTTTTTTTGCATTTAGATCAGAAATTCCCAAGGTGATGAAAAAAAAATTCACAAGATGATAATTTTGTTTATTTGTAGAAAATGTTTGCTACAGTTTTTATAAAAAAAAAAAATATTATTCAGTTAAAAATAACAATTTTTATTGATAGAAGTTTAATTGCCATTCCATATTTATATAACATTTTGGATAAATTCTCTATTTAGCTGCAATTGTCAGTCATTTTTTTCAGTAAGAAATTAAAAATGGAATATCAAAAGGTATTATTATGTTAAATTATAATCCCAGACACACTTAACTCTTCAAATCGATTAATATTTAAATTTTTTCTTTAAAAAAATATTTTTTTTTTCAATTTGGGAACTGCTGTAATCTAGCAGTTTCCTCGTTTGTCTCAATTAAATATTTTGTTTTCGTTGATCTAGTTGTCACGCATTACTACACTTCTGCATGACAAAACCCAATATCAATAATTTTCTCAATTAAACACGGAAACATTTATTCTTCAACCGATCTCCCCCTCTCCATCTCTCGTACATCTTTCTCTCGTATTTGAAAGTTAAAGGAAATTGAAAACAAATGGACAACTAATAAACCACAAATAAAAAGTAAGTTAGTAAAGTTAAACAAACACCCAAGATACTGAACTAATGTTGTACGTACTACATAATGAAATACTCTTAATATGGTTGATAAAGTAAATAGAAATGTTACTTAAGAAGAAGAAAAAACAAAATAAAACAGACTAATGAATTGTTTACACTTTCATTTTCAATTAAGACAGTACACAATCAAGTCATGCTGCATTAAATCTGACCTAAAACAGATGGCCAACACGACAACAAGAAAATCAACACAATTGTAGTGAACAACAACAATGAGGAAAGAGTAAGAGTAATTGCATTAAAACAACGACTTCTTTAAAATAGATAATTATTAGAACAAAAAAGTGTTGTTAAAGGAAAACACTTTAAATTTGGTTTGAAAAACAAAAGACTTAAGTCGGCAACTTTGTATACATTTATTTCTATTGAACTTGTTAAACTCAATACAATATACATACACACATTAAATGGCTTATTTAATAAATTTTTTTAAATTTGTCAACAAATAAAAAATTTTTTTTTTATTTTTTAACCTTAAAAAATTTATATTATTCTTTTTATTTGTATGTTAAAATTTTTTTTCTTTATCCATTTAAGTAAAATATCAATTTTTATAATAGAAAATTAGTTGTTATTGTTATAGCAAAAACAAAAAGAGAAGTGCATACAATAAAAAAAAAAATAAGGCATAAAATTATAAGCAAAAACCATTATTGCGCTTGACTGCACTTGTCTTTGTTATACAGACGTACAAACAATATCATGCAAATGCTGCCAATCTACCACAATATGCTTCGTTGTTTTACCCTCTTTTGCAACAAAACCAAAAGGAAGTTGCATTTGGCTGATGGCTTCAAATATGAATAAGTTAAACTTCAGAGGAAGAAACTCAACTACAAAAAATATCTACAAATTGAACAATGAAATTGAACAAGGTTTAATTTTTTTGTGAATTTTTTTTTTAGTTTTTTGTTTTAATGTTAAGGTTTTAACATTGAAAAAATTATACAAAAAAAAAATAAAAAAAAAAAAAACATTTATGTAAGACAAACAAATAATTTTGTTAAAAGAGACCACAAAAAACTGCAACAGATTTTAAAACTTATTTTAACATTAACTCATCATAGTAACTTGAAGCTTTAGAAGCATACATATTAGTCACTATTCAACTAAATATTTAAATGTTTATTGTTGAATATTTAATTTATCGGACATTTTATATTACGGGGTAATTTCATTAAAAATATTATATAATTATTGTTGGTTTGTACTTATTGCAAATTTTAAGTAAATAAAATCTTAATTATGAATTGTTAATTATCAAACTTCCGTGTGAATGTTTATAATCTTTAGTTATCAATTAATAACGAATTTTTAGGAAATTTCTTAAATAAAATGAAACCCGGTTGCCACTTCATTTGCAAATAGCAATTATTTATTTAAGTTTGTTACCCTTATGATCATTTTGTTAGGAAATGGTAAAACCATAACCGAGTATTTAAATATATTTGGGCCCGTGTGTACTAGGGTCCTGCATAAATACCACTAGTATGTAAAATTGCGCATTCGTTCTCAAAATTAATTGTGCTTGCTATGTCACAAATACTGTTTGTTGAATGTGAGTACTTACATTTCTCCTTCATTATTGTATGCATTTAGGCATATGTTGACTGTGAAGTGAATTGAAAATAAAATGTGTTTAATAACTAAAAAATCTTTTTAATTACTGATAAAATTTACTTTTTTATTTTTATACTAAATCATTTAATCTTGTTTATGTTCATTTTTCTCTTATTAAACTTTCTTTAAACATTTTTAAATCAAATAAAATTGTAATCATTTTAAGAATATTGAAAAACTATTTCGAAATAAGACGAGTGGAATGCATTTTCGAAACCAGCACTCTTTATTAGTATACTCATATGTAATTTTTAAACTAATTAACATAAATAAGATAAGGTAGACAAAACGTAAAAAGTCACATGCACATTAGTCTGACGTCATTAAAATGTTACTTTGTATTTAAGTCCAAAAATGCAAATGAAACACATGTGGTGAAGCGGATACATTTATGCTTTGTAATGACGTATTAAATTACGTCACAGCCATATGCGTTTGTGGCTTTTTACATTTCGTGTTCTATAGGCTTTGCAATTTAATTAAATTAAAATTAGGGACGTTCAGCATTCATTTCTAAATTTTTCTATTATTCTTATCTTATCAAATGACATTTTCTTCATGTTCATTTTCATTTTTGTTTTTAATTTTTTTAATACACATAAATAAAACTAATGTTAAGTTTTTTTTTATTATTATTTTTAATACATCATGCCAGAAATTGTTTTTAAACATTAATACCCTAAAGGCCATTATTACAACTTGCTGTTAGCAAAAGGAAGGATTTTATCGGACCGATAAATGTCTATGCATTATAAAGCCTTCATTTAGTATTTTTCTATTAATTAAATATTGTTATTTTTAATAACAATAACAATAAGAAATTTAAGTTGTAATAATGCGAAGCTATTTCTCGGGCGCAAAAAATCATACCTTTACCCTACGTTGACACAAGCAAGTATTTACTTGCAAGTAGTGTATACGTATTACTAGCGAAAATCAGGAGAAATGCCAAAAAAAAAACCATACAAATATTTTGAGTGTCTACACAGCACAGTGCAAGTTCATTTTTAAAATGTCGTCAACAATTAAGCTTCAAACAAATTTAAGACAAATAGCGCTGCTTCAATTGGTAATTAAGTGTTGTCAATAGCCACTATTGAACGAGACCTGTAGACATATGACTTTTTAATTTAATTTTTTTTTTATTAAAAATTGATATTTCTATTAAAACTTACATTTTAAATGAATATTTATAATTTTTCTTAATATTCTTCATATACATATTTATTCAAAAAATTAGCTGAATTATTTACCACAATTGTATGGTATATTAGTGAGTTAACAAAAACTCAGTGTTAGACAACACTGTTTTTCGGCTTGCCACTTTACTTGCCGTAACTGTAAAAAAAATTTCTACGCAAGCTGAGTCGCAGGTTGCCAAAGTGTGGTTGTGTTAGTAAAAAAGTGTTAGTGTATTGGTTTTTTTCCACTTGCACTTGCATGTGGCAACGGTGGGTTAACTAAAGGCAAGTTGTAATAATGGCCCTAAAACAATGTTTTAAACATAATCAATTTTTTTAACATTGTAAATATTTTGTCTGTTTTATTTCAACTAACACCATATGCTTACAAGTATATGCAATAGCAAATTGCTACAGCAAAGCAACTTTTTCGTAGATTTCTGAAAAGAAAATTTTTTTTACCAGGGATGGAAAACTTAATTATTTAAATAAGTATACATCGACCCTTGTGCGCGAAATTATCGTATGTTTTTGTTCATTGTTGTTCAAAAGTGCATTTAAGTAAATGAAAATTTTATTTGCCATTCCTGCCCAAATAAATAGAATCAAGGCGAGTTTAACAAATTTTAAGATAACACTTTTCGATCAGCTGTCGAGAGGAGATTACCTTGTCAATGTACCTTGATTTAAATTGAAATTAATTTTTAAAATAAAACTTTTTACTTTAAATTGCAATTTGATTTATTAAGTTATAGCTGTAAGTTCTAAACATATAATAAAAATTGTAATAAATTCAATATCTTTTTTTAATATGATAAAGTTGGCTTTCCGCCTCCTTAACGCCTCCCTGTGTGACCAGTCTTGTACAATATTTAATACCACACAAATTCCAAAATCCATTACTCTTTTTTATAATAATTAATTTAAAACTTCTTTTAAAATTACTTGTTTTACCCAAAATACTACACAAACATTTACTTTCTTTTGACAGCTATATAATTTGTTCATACATATTTTTTTTCTTTTTTAAAAAACCACTATAAATACAAATAGAAAAAATGAACGAACAAAGGCTAGAATTATTGCCCCAACTATAGTAATTCTATTGACTTTCAAACAAACGTCTATTTTTATTTTATAAAATCATTTTTCATTATAGTTTTGCGGTAAAGTATTCTATTGAGGAAGTTCTGATAAAAAAATATTGTTTTTCTTTTCTTCTCTGGCTGCTGGTGGTGGTCTTTGAAAAATTGCGTGTTTACTCCATTAGCATCATTGATTGCTCATTGCTGTTGCCAATGTGTTGGCCAATTTGTCTTTAGTAAAATAATAAAAGAAACAAAAAAATTAAAAAAGAAAATTGTTTTTTTTTTTATTATTTCTTTGTGCTTTCGTTTTATTGATGTGCCACAAACTGATTGTTAAATTGGCACTTTAGTGTATTGTAGGTATGTTATTTAAATATTTTGTAATCATGTTGAGAAGTTTCTGTTGCAACTATGTTGCATATAACTTGATTAATTGTTTTTGTGTGCACTTTTTGTATTTTAATTTCCTGACATTGCATTATTATGGTCTTACTGAAGTAGTTGTAAGTGAGTGGTGAAGATTTGAGAAAGAATTTAATTAATGGCAGTGTTGGAGCATTTAATAGAATTACATTTTAGTTACCAAAAATTAATAAAAACAAATTTGAAAAATATTTAAATAAACAGCAAAACAGATACAGTTGATTTTCTATTTTACTTCAGACTTTAGACTTCTCAATTGTAATAAAGAAATTTTCTAAATTCTAGATTTGAATTCAAATATTTTCAAGTAAAACCAAAACCAAACAATCATGCACTGCTATTTTTATCTATTATGACAATTTTTATTGAGAAAGTTTTTAAAAACAATAAACATAATTTGATGCATAAAAAACTTTAACACAAAGAAATGATAAATAAAAAAATTCATTTAATAAAGGCATTATATAATGGCACTAAATTTCGCATATAATATCTGTAGCATCTTAGTGGCCAAAAAATAGTATGGAAAGACATGCGATAAGGTTGTGTAATTCCCCACTACTACCTTGATATCATTATATTGCATTTATTCCAGTACAATATCGGTTATGCTGACGACATATATCTGTGGTTTTCATGGGCAACCACGTCTGTCTTAAAATCAAATTTTTCAGGAGAGCTACAAAACCGTGTTAGTTCTGAATGATTTTTGATTAAATATAGAAGTTACGTTTTTATTCCATTAAAAAAATCGGAATGGGTCCATCTTATTTGAGAAATTTTTAAAAACAATTAAAGGCCGTCTAAAACCAAGCAATATGGCATTATTAACTCTAAATCGTATTAAATGAACATACGCGGTTGCCCATGAAAACCACAGATAAATCTTCTTGCTTATAAGTTGTTGAGATTTTTGCAGCCCTAGCCCTCAATATAAGTAATACGCATTAATATTAACAACCCCCAATAAATTGCTATTGTAGAGTCATTCTGCTCTCAATAATATCATAACAACTACAGGTTAATTGATTACCTGAAAACATACGGTCTCGTAGCTGTCTTTTTCCATACATATCTCGAGTAACACAAAAATAATAACTTTTGAAACAAGCATCAAGTAAGCTTCTTTATACGGTTAGGAAACATGAAGCTCATCGAGGAAAGAAATACAAACACTGCACGCTTTTATCAACCGCTGCTTTAATAAAATCATCAGCGTATTTTAGTCTAATCACAAATTAAAAGCTCTTGGCAATTATAAGGCTATAGCCTATAGTCCAGGAAATCCTACGAATAGAAAATGATCGCGAGCATAGCTGCTGACTATAGCTCACTGGGAAACCGCACAAGAGGAAGACCGGAATATACGTGAACAAGTTTGGTAGATGCTGTAGCCACAGAGAAAGGGTACATATGAAGTAAAACAAATACCTACTTAGCCTTAATTCTATTCCCCTTAAAAGTCTAATAACCTGATGATTATAGTGTTTTCACACTTACATAATTTGTTTTAATGTAAAAAAGCAATAATCTTATCTAATCTTGAATCCTTTGAGTGATTAAATTTTAAGTAGATTTTATGAAATACAACATTGTTTTCGATGTACTAAATTCAGTGCTACCAAGTTAAAAACAGCTGATAATGTTAAATGGCTATAACAAGTGAAATAGTTTAAACTTAAAAACAATGGATGCAACGCCAACAACACCAAAAAAGTATCTCTATAATTTAAAAATTTTCATTTACAGAAAATAAACTATTTCTTTTTTTTGGAGTGCATTGTAAAGATTTCTTTGTTTTCCATACAAACAACAACACCTGATAAGTGGGACAAATAATTATCATAACAAAAATATTTAAAAGTACTGCAAGAAATACACTTACTTACTTTAAATTTTTTTTTTCAATAAATGCATTACACGCACTGTAAGTTGAAACCTGATTGAATTAAATTTTTGCTGTTAATATTTTTAATGTTAGAAGCCGAGATGTGTCTAGAAACATAGTATAAATCTTGATAACATTAGTAACACTCACTAGTAACATTTCCTATTAAAAGCTCTTTGAGCCCCCTCTAGAAGCAAATGACTCAATGATAATTTTGGTACAAACGCCGACACACATTTTGCAATAGAATTTTCTGGATCTCGTTTAAGTTCATATATATGAAAATTTTAGTAGCTTGTTAACGTCGCCACTAAGTGCAAAGTGGATCTTGTCGCTCCTTAAAATTTTCTTTAAAAAATCAAATAACTTTTCAACGAATCGAACGACTTTTTGACGATATTACAAGCAAAGTATCAGTCTACCAGCTAAATTATTTTAGTCATTTTCACTTTATATTAAAAAAATGCAATTCAATAAAGCTAAAATGCCATACACTATCAATTTATTGCTGATTTTGATTCTCGATAGCTTTATTACTTTGTATACAGGGTGGGCCAAAAGTTTCCATGGAATATAAATTTTTTTTTTTTATTTTGTTTTTTGTTAAAAAGAATAAGTTTTAATCAATAAAATTAAAAAAATGTTTATACAACATAGTGATTTTTGACCCAACCTTTATATCGAAAATTTAAAGTTAATGACTTTATTAAAATCCAACTTTCATATAAAAGAACCGTCATTTAGTTTAATCTATTTACAATCCCTAAACAACTTACTTTCTTTGTTTATAAATTCTCACATTAACTTCTTACTGACCTTTTCATAAGTTCTCCCTTTCTCTTTCGTCTAAACACAATTCTTTCTCTAATAGAATGATAGAACAGCGGTAAGCTTTTAGACTTCAATCAAATTTCAATTATTATAACATCAAACAAATATCAAAAAAAAATTATTTCCCTTTCCCTAACACCAACATTCGCCTATGAGTAGAAATTGAAAAGTACAAAATTTTCATTTTCAATACCAGAAATGTAATTCCAACATGTTTGCTTACATGAACCTTACAAATTAACGGTTGCTTTAGGTGAATTATTAGAAAAACAATAAGAAAAACTTAACAACGTCTTTGACGGAGTAGAAAAAAAATGTTTTCCTGTATCCATTTACAAAGCAATAGCATATGAAAAATGAAAATGATGGAATATATGTAGGAATGATCAAGTCTTGATAGAGATGAAAATATTTGAGAAAAAAAAAATTCAAATAAAAAGTTCATTAACATTGTGGCGGTTTTGTTGGCGATGAGAAAATATATATCTTGAGCAACAGTGGCACAATAACAACTTCCAGCAACTTTGCTATGTTTTAAATTTCATAATTTCGCATATTTTCTTCTGTTTTTTTTTTGTTTATTCGTTATTTCTCTTTCATCATTATGCACATTCATGAAAAACTTTCGCTAAATTAATATGTATGTTTGACTGTCGGACCGTTTACCCGTCAGTTGACGTTTAGCAGTAGCAATTTTTCTCCTCTTATACAACATTAAAGGAGGATTTTTTTTTTAAATACAAGTCTAGAGACAACTATTTTTTAGGAAGATAAAGTTATATGTAGATGCAATAGCCACAAACCAACAGCTTAAATATTAACGAAATGCAATGAAAGAGTTTACGATCAAATATACTTGATATATGCACATCCATATGTATGTGTTTCATGTAAGTACTTATTCATAATAATTGGCTAAAGATAATAGAAATTAATGATGTAATATTTTGAAAATCAAATTAATAAAATTAATAAAAAAAATTTTCCTAAATTTAGTTTTTTGTTGTGAAGTACAATTGTTCAGGTTAGAAATGAAATATTATTTCATTCATAAGGTTGCCGCGGCTGGCTTCACAATTACTTATTCGTTTGGACGAATTTTCGAGTTTCTTTTTCGAGTTTTTGTGGTTGAATCCCGGCAATGGCATCATGAATGTTGGCCTTTAAATGCTCAATTGTCTTCCTTTTGTCTGCATAACACTTGCCTTTAACCCTATTGGAAAATATTCCAATGGTGTCAAATCACAGCTATTTGACAGCCAATTGACTTCATTATTTCGACTTATTAAACGGCTATAAAATGTTGTATGCAATAAATTGATTCTGGCATAAAATGTGTGGCAAGTTGCACCAATGTTCACATCAATACCATAAAGAGCGTATAAAGAATCGGTTTTTATGTTGCGTTGGGTGTCTCCTTTGACCGTAATGACAGCGGCATCTTCATAGGTTAATTATACCTCTGGTCGGCAAGCCGCACCAAAGTCACTCGTAATGGATGCATTGGTTTCTATAAGATTTATTTTTGGGTTTCTGAGTCCCAAATACGGCAATATTGCTTTTTAACGTATACACCAAGATGAGAATGAGGTACATATGAAAAGATGTCTTTTTCTTTGTTTTGGAAATTAATATTTAATGAATCCCAACGGTCCTCAAGCATAAATCGATTAATTTCGTTCAGCGGAGATGACAAACTGAATTTTGTGACAGAATAGAATGAATGTGAGATTCGAAATAACCGCTAGTTAAGTTTTTAAACCGATTGTTGAAAGCGCTGTAAATACTTCTGTACTCTTAATTATACCCTTTACCTGTGGTGCACAAGGGTATATATAGCTTTGTCATTCCGTTTGTAATTTCTACAATTTTCATTTCCGACCCCATAAAGTATATATTTTCTGAAAACTTATGAATAGAGGAGTCGATTAAGCCCTGACCGTCTGCCCGTCTGTCCGTGTGTTGGTTGAAATCAACTTTAAGAAGCAACTATATGTTTCCCAGATATGTGTATGGTATCAATCTCTTGGAAATGTCCGGGAATGAATCGCTATTTAAATTCAACACAATCGCCCTATAAATTTCTGAGATATGAGCAAAAAACCACGACCACCTCATTTTTTGTAACATTAAAACAACAACATTCATATCTACTGGTTAGATTAAACATGGCATCAAATCCCAGCTGAGCCAAAAATTTTTTTTAATTTATATATTTTTATTATAATTTTTTTTAATATTTTTTTTAAAATTTTTTTTTTAAATTTTTTTTAAATTTTTTTTTTAATATTTTTTTGTTTTTAATATATTATTTTTATATTTTTTTTGTATCTTTTTTTTAGAAACTTACATACATATGTATGTAAACTCAATTTTTAATTTTACAATGGTATGTTTTTTATATGTATGTTTTTTACATGTATGAATGTACGTATTTTATATGAGATGAATGGTGATACAAACAATTGTTATTGCATGACTTCACGTTGTGAAGTATAAAAGATTCGGCACGGTCGAATATAGCACTGTTATTTGTTTTGAATTGTTGTATATCATTAAATATTTGAATTTTTATAAATTATGATCCATATTCCCATCTCTGCATGTTATATTGTTTATATTTGTAACGAGTTTTAAACAACGAGTCTTTTGGTCCAAAGCGCCAAGTTTATGTAGTGCACCCTTTATAATTATTGAATTATATGCAAATTGCTTAATTAAAATGATTATGTTTATTTATTCTTATTTTGTCCTAAATTGTAGCTTTCCTTTTTAGAACTTTCAGTTTTCAAGTTTTTATATGGCCAACTTCAGACTCTCTCTGAGATGGAAGATATTCTGGGTTGAGAGAAGCACCACAAGAGGTTCATTTCTTTGGCGTTAAACTCTAAAGGGTTTTGACAATGGTATTGCCAGCTCATGTAGAGAAGACTTATGTTTTGCTTTTTTTTTGAATTTGCACCCAATTGATATCGATAATATCGATATAGTTAAGCGATTACTTTTACGTTCGCAAATATAGCAGCTCAGCATTTTGTTAACCGTAACTTCTTTCGATGAGTTATTAAAAGAAATTATTGCGGTCACCTTTTATAATTGGTCTGTAAAATTAGGTTCGATATGCATTGTGCTCATGACAGTAGTCCATTTATCTTGAGATTAAAAAAGATAAAAGTAAATTCATATCGTGGAATCTTCTGGCATTCAAACAGCTTTTGAGAAATATATCTCCTATTTTTACGTTTGGTTCTAACCATTGTCATATATTTTTTTTAACGTTTTTGCCTAAGATTATGTGTAAAAAAAGTTGTCCGTAGTAAGATTGTGACTTTTTAATCCATTGACTAAATCAAGAACAACTTGTTCTCACTGATTTTGCTCTAAATTTCTGAACATCGCTTTGCCCAACTATGACTATTCCTTCCGCATATAGCAAGTATATAAATCAACAAGAAGCTAAAATTTCATACTATATCACACCGGTTTCAATGAAATATAGTGACGAATTTATTACAATCATGACATACCAGTAATATTTATTCTACATAATTGCTGTCATTAGCATTTTACAATGTTAAAAGTTTTTTTTACCACTTCTCTAAGGGATTTGTATTACAGCCGAATTTGTTATCATTTATCTAGGCACGTCTGGATAACACATTATCAACGTGAAAAATTTTGTGTTTATATGAAAATGATCTCTTAGTAATAACTGCCTGAAATATTAATCGTTCAAAATATTAATCATCCGAAATATTTATCGAACAATTAAGGCAAAGTTTCATTTTAACATATGCAGAGCGTAAAAATAGACTTTTATTTTTTCAAAATTGTATCTAAAGAGCTACTTGCTTGTTTACTCATACCAATAAAAAAAATACTGCATAAAATAATTCCTTATTAATTTCAATCTGAATCGTGGATATAAATACTTTTCGTATTAATTGAAGTTATCTACTACAATTTTTGTTATTGTAGTTGTGGTGAAAAAAAGGAATAAAAATAATTCCCAAATTTTATTTACGCATACGAATGCAAACCTTGTTTAGCCTAAAATATAGTTATTTATGCCTATGCTGTATATGCTATGCTATATATAATAAAATAATAAAAATAATCCTTTACTAAGAAAACAAAGAAAAAAGTCGCAAAATTTTAAAAGCCACATCACAATGAAAAGCACAAAATGCTGTATGTATCAAAAAGGATATACAGCCTTAATTATAATTTTTTTTAAATTTCCCATGCCATTCTTCCGATTTATTTTTTATTTTTTTTTTATTGACAATAACAATGTTTACAAAGTCCCAATACAAATAGTATTTAACGTAACAGTCGATGTTCAATTGTTGTGTACGACAACGAGTGGAAGCTAACCAATAATATCACAAAGTACACGAAACGCATTTTGATTTTAACGCCCAGCATTGTAAATGGCTTTAACAATCTTAGTGCGCTGCTCAATTGTATACCTTTCCATGGTCAAATTTGTCAATATTAAAACAAAGAAAACTAAAATTAAATTGGGAAAACAACTTGACGTTAAGGTTTGACTCTCAATTAACACCGAGCATTATGGTGGGACCATCCTTTATATATAAGTATTGAATGATATACTTTAGTTAAAATCAAATAGTTTTGGTAATTTTTGTTTGATTTTTAATCAAATATAACTTTTGTTTAATTAATTAATTATTTAATTATTTATTTTATTAATTAAACTTATTATTTTCTGTAGCCGTATGTATATTTAAAGTTTAATGCTAATTTTAAATTCAAACACAATTTTATAAATAAACCAGATAATTATTATAGTTGAAAAGATATATAAATTAAATTTTGTACTTAGCAGACAACTAAATTTAGCCCATAATACAGTGGTTTAAGTACTTAAAAAAGGTGTTAACGTATTTTTGGAATCTAAAAAAATACAACATTATTGAAATAAAACTATTGTGCAGTTGTTTTAATAAACCAAATGAAATAACAAGTATATTTGAATCAGTCGATCTTTATTTTATAAAGTGTGGCAACAATAAATTTCTTGCTTGACTTTTAAATTTTTATGCTGTTTCTTTTTTTCAAAAAAAATTTACCATTCTTTAAAAGGTGTAATTTTGGATTTTCACTAAAAAAAATGTACCCTTTTAGGGGGCGGCGTGTTTTATTTTAATAATTTTCCCTTTTCTTATGACAAAAGTTATTGCACTTGCTTCATTGTATAATATTATAGAGTAGACAATCTCCTAGTTATTTATTCGTTAAATATTTGCGGAAAAAAGTAAAAAATCTGATAATATAAAAATATTTTATTTTTAAATATTGACAAAATATTATTCAATTACTTCGACCTTTTTTAATAGAAATATGAATTAATTTTTGAATTTATGATTTATCCCTAAGGTAGCGATGAAGTAAAATATTCGAATTAAAAAATAATTTTTAGAAATAAAAAAAATTGATTTCAAAAATATTTACTCAAATGGGCTTTACCATAATCCATTACTATAATCCTTTTTAATATATAGATTCCGCTAAGGAATTATTGTTTTTGAGAAAAGAAAACATCTATAAATTAAGTAAAAATTTAGCATTACGTGAAAACAAAGCGATATCATTACAACAGTAGTTTTTTAAAACATCAGCCGTACACATTTTTTACAAAATATATTTAAAACTAGCCAAGCCCCTTAATGAATAAAAATGCATTCAGAATTTTAATTGAATATCAAGTACAAGAAACTAAATATTATAACTTTTTTTATGGGCGTGGCACTGCCCATTTTTCTAATCACGAAAGTAGATAGTCATGACAGCCCAATATGTGCGCAAAGTTTCAGAAAAATCGATCTACTGCAAGTAGCTAAAAATTATAACTTATTTTGTATGGGCGTGACACTGCCAACTTTTCTAATCACGAAAGTAGATAGTCATGACAGCTCAATATGTGCGCAAAGTTTCAGAAAAATCGATCTAGTGCAAGTATCTAAAAATTATAACTTATTTTTTATGGGCGTGGCACTGTCCACTTTTTTAATCACGAAAGCAGATAGTCATGACAGCCCAATATGTACGCAAAGTTTCAGAAAAATCGATCTACTGCAAGTAGCTAAAAATTATAACTTATTTTTTATGGGCGTGGCACTGCCCACTTTTCTTATCACGAAATTGTATAGTATTTGCAAGAAAGTGTGTTGTCCGTATGTGATTAATATTTTAGCAATAAAAAAAATTTTCATTAATAATTTTTTTTATCTCCTTTTCCGACTGCTCCTTTTTTCAACAGTGCGTTAGGAGAATATGTGGTTATATCCCCCATTGTAGGGATAAAATAAGTGCTTCATAAATACATTCAAAATACATCTGCAAGTTCTCTTGAAAGTAGGTAAGCAATACGTAAGTTATTCATAAAGCCCTTTTTCTATTGAAGTTTGTTTTTTTTTTAAAGCACTCTAAATACATGACATCGTTACTGGTGTAAGAATTTAATCGTAATGAGTGTTAAGCTCATTAAATAAGTTAAGTTAAATAGTTAGAGCACATTTACCCCTTGATGACTTTAATCTTTGTAAAAATGTTCTTATTTGTAGTATAGTAAAAGAAAATGAATGCATTTACAACATGTTACGTTTTATAAGATTTTGTGCTAGAAGCATCATTGGACCATACTTGCTTAAGGTTGTTTAATCAGCAACTGTCACAAGTGGTCGATATTGCGAGATGAAAACTAAAGTCTTCTTATCTAAATAAGATAAAAATAATGGTGATGACATGCTGTTTCAACAAGATGATACCATTCCTTATCATTCCGTATATAAAACCTTACCCCCGACCACATGAGCGATTCCTTATGTCTTAATATAAGCAATAACGCCTACAGAAGAACAGCGCCAAATTGAGAATATTCAAGCTGACATCTTAAAACATAAAATTGAAAATTTTGCTGGAGATCAAGGCGAATTCAATATCAGGTGATAATATAACTGCAACAAACACAAAAAGGCCAAGAGAATGTCAAAACCCAAGAGAACAAATTTTTTGTTTACTTTTAATTAAAATTTTATTTATATAAATTTACGCGAAAAGTTTTAAAATAAATAAGTATTTTGAATTTATTACATAAATTTGTGCTAGTTTATATCACATATTTGTGTTTTTTTTAACATTTTTCACAATTTTCACAACTTTTAATCACTAGGACAAACACAACGGAAATTTTCCATTTTCTGAATTAAAAACATTGGAAATGTTGTTTATTCAAATCATAAAATGTATTTTACTTATCTCACTATAAGTTATTGCACAAACATTAGTATTTTTACAATTTTTTCCACAAATTTTACCACTTTTATAAAAAATTTTCAATCAACGCACATAAAAGTTTATTAAAATGTAAACAAACTTTGACATTGTGCCGTAAAAATAAAAATAGCAAAAATCAATCAGCTCGTAACATCACCTGATACTAAATTTCTCCTTGCTGGAGATTGTTCTGTAATTGAAAATTTTACAAAACAAATATGTAAATAATTTTCATCAAAGCCACTAGATTAAAACGATTCTTTTGCCATTATATATTTAAATTTATTTAAAAACTTTAATTTTTTTATATTAACAATGTTGATTTTAATATTTTTCCCTTTTTTCGGCTGCGTTCTCTTATACATAAGTGTTGTTACATTTGATTTCTTTGCAATTTAATTTGACAGCTTGTGTTAAAAAATTATTGCTCAGCAATGTATTATAACATTTATTGCTTAGTATGTGTTCTAATACATAATCATATGGTCCACATGTCAATAGCTTGTATTGGCAATAAAATTCGACAATTGCTGAGAGAACAATTGCCAAACATGTTGCTCGTATGGTCGGGGGGTTAAGTACTTTCTCAATCAAATTCTAGATAGTGTAATTTAATACAATTGCATTTATTTTCATGTGTCTTCAAGCCAAGCATTAAGGTGGAGAACTCATCGTGAAAGCTGCTTACTCGATATGCTATACAATACATTACCCTAACTTGTGTACTTAAATTTTCATTATTTTATACTTATATTTAGCATTCCCTTTACATTCAAGAAATATTAATCTGAGACCTAATGAATTATTTACGTATAAATATATTAAATCTTTGTGACTTTCTAAACTCCCGAAGCTTTGTTTTTTCATTTCTCTGTTCGTCCTTCTGTGGGAAACAATGTTGCAGCTAAACTTAGAAATTCAATCAAATTAACCCATTTTATTCAGAATATCCAAAACAGTCTTGCAGAAATAAGCTTAATCAATGAAATTAAAAACGATATAAAACAAAATGTTACAAGTTACATGAAAAAAATATATTGAAAATAAAAAGTATATTCATATTAAACTATTAAATGAAATCACAACAAAAGTGGCCACTGCTTTATTGATTATGTAAGGGTCTATAGTTAAGAAAAAAATCTAATAAAATACAAAATTTTATTGACTTTACAAAATACTTAACTAATCGAATTAAGTTCTTCTAATTAATTCAGCACTAATTCAACCTTGCACAAAACAAAACATGGTCAGAACAGTCAACAATCTTAGCAAGTTTGTGCATTCGTGTAAACACAAAAAATATATTTAAATAAATGTAGGACTTCTAAATTACTCTACCCAAGCTTATTTTAAACATGAAATAGTTATACAGGTTTTTAAAATATTTTTTTTTAAGAATAAAAATGTTGTTATATAGAAACCACTATAACGCTATTATACCAGATTATCTAAATTTGGAGGTAATGATCTCGACATCATTTGGTTTTCAAGTAAGAGCTACTACTACTCATAAGCTTACAAAATGGGGTAGATCATGTAATATCTCAACTATAATAAAAATTCCAAAGACTACATTAATATGCTGGTTATGATTAGGCAATTTGAAGCCAACGTCACTTGATTTATTTACCACATAACTCTTAAAATCAAGAACCTAAGTCACATTTTTTCAAAGATAATGTAGAAAACAAATCAAGAATTTTTTTTATACGTTAATAAAGTTTATGCAATAAAATTGGAATAAAGTTTTATGCCTAAATAAAAAATGTAAATAAAATGAATCATTCCATCCTAAAATTATAATACACCCAAGCCCATGAAAATTAAATTAAGTTAATTAAAACCCGAAAAAAGCAATAAAAACGCGAGACGTGTATTAAAACATTTGTTTTTAATAATCAGATATGTTTTTGAACCTCCGACAAGTACGTATTAAGAATTTATCTATTTTATTCAAGTTGAATAAATCAATAGACTGACATCATTTTCGAAGATTATTCAAAGACTTTGAGGCAACTCACAAGTCTTAAAACACATGCTTAAAACTCAATTGACAAATTTAAATTTTTTACTTTATGACATAAACGTAAGACTTAAGAAACAAACTTGTTTTTTTTTTTTCTTAAACAAATAAAGACTGGCTGGTGCAGGTTTGAGTTTTTTTTATCTCTACACGGAAAGCATTCTTGTTGGCAGGCGTAAAGAAAGATAAAAGAAAATTAAACAAAACAGAAACATTAAATATGTTTCTTTGAACACACAACAAAACATTACAACATATTTTTAATTTATAAATTACAAAAATGTTGTCACTAGGTCATTATCAGAACATAAATTTTTTTATTTCTTAGTTGAACGAAAACAGTCGCCACCATTTAGTCTTTTTTTGTGCTACCAAAAGTTACCCGTAACATTTTTAAACCTGAATTAAAGTAAGTTTTCTTTTTTACATATAGTTCTGATGGGAAACAAAAATTTCTTTTGAGAAAAAATTAAATTTTTTATAAATACATTCATTTCGAAATGCAAACAAAAATACACCTTTAAAACCACTGTTTCATGCTTGGCTACACATACTTTTACAAATTTTATTCATACACTTACAAAACTTTACGCAAGTAAACCACGTGTTAATTGATTTATGGTGCACATTTGTTTATTTTTTTTTTATATTTAAATATGCATACGCATAACAACAAAATCAAAACCAAGAGCTAAAAAAGTAACAAATTAGCACATTTTGTATTTGCGTAATTATCACTATTTTAAATAATAAAACCTAAAAATTATGCTCAAAACTACAATCTCTGAATCTTTATACAGACATAAAGTTAAAAAGTACCACAAAAAATTACTAAGAAAAAGGGAAATTCACACAAAGATTAAAACCATCAGTAATAGAAGAAACGTTGAAATCAAAAATAAAAACAACTAAAGCGTTACAAAGTTACAGTCGCAACATAATAACAACAACTTTGAAACCATTGGTCATCATCATCTTTTACTTTAAATGATTTTTAGATAACAAAAAAGAGGTGCCTGTACATATGGCAAATGTTGTTGTTCAACATTGTTATCGCATTTACACAGAGAACAACTTTAACACTCAAACAAACATAATTTTTATTACAGTATACCATCACAATTAAATCTGGCTACTTCATATAGATGTACATTTTATATACATTTATTTAAATTAACATGAGGATGACTCAGACAATATAAATAAATTTAAATAAGAAGTTGCAGACATACCGACATCCATCTGCTTTAAAACATTTTTAAAATATACTCACTGACTAGTCAGTTAAGTCTGAGTCAAATTCGCCTCTTTTCCAAATTTCAAAACCGATTTAATATATTTTTATATGAAGAAGAGGGCGAATTTGTTTGGATTCGCTGGCATGAGTGCCTGGTTATTTATAAGTATAAGTTAACTAATATTGTAGCTAATTGCATAGAATTTAAAGCCTATAACAATTGTCGTTCTGCAGACATGTCATTAAATACATACGAATTTTAGGTATTACAGAAGTCTAGATATGCTGCAAAACCTGATAATTTTTTATAGAAAAAAATTACGTTTGTAGATTTTTAGCTGACCCGAAAAACGTTGTTTTACTATAACAATTATTTCTAGGAAATATTTTTTTAGTTCAATAAAAATAACTAAATTAGACAATCAAAGTTTGCTTAATTTAGGTTATTAAATTATTCTTTATTGAAGTAACGAATATTTTTTAAATTACAATTCTTGACAGCTATCTAAAACTTTATAGAAGTCGTTACGTTATAACAACATAAATTGTCCCTTTGGGTGAGTCACCCTTAATATTTAGGAGTAAGAAAATTATGTGTTCACCGATTCTCAAACGTTTCTTATAAATTAGACTATAAATTGTGGGAAATTTGAAGAAAACTACTAAAAACTATATCGATGTAAGTACATATGTTAAACAAAGTGGGCGTTAAAGTAGGCGTGGTAAAAAAAAAGTATCCTATAAATCATACCACAACTTTAGTTATATTTTGTTAAAATTTCCAAAAGATCGGTCCAGCAGTCTTGCCTTAAAAAAAGGGCGTGGCGTTAAGGGGTATGATAAATAAATGTTAACCGATTCTGAGACCTACCCGATATGGACACAAAATTTCATGAAAATCGTTCAAACCATTTCGGTGGAGTGTAAACACAAACACCGCGACACGAAAAGTTTATATATAAAATCAAAAAAATAGGTAAATCCGTCCAGCCGTTCTACGATTTTATATAAGTAAATTGAAAAAGTTGTTATGGCCAATTTACCAAGTTACCTAAGTTGGGTTATGGTATGATTTAGCAATATCGGTGCAGCCGTTCCGATAATCCAAATAATTTTATTTATATAATTTAGATTCCTAACAAGAAACCCCATTACCAAAAAGCGCTTTTCTAAATGCTTTTTTTGTTTTAACCTGCTTCCAAGAGCATTTCTATTTAGAAGGCATGATTTTTATATGTGATTTCACACTTCGTAAGTCTCTTTTTCGCTATTAATAAGCGCTAATTTCATCCTTACCAGAATGAAAATTTAAGCACTGCTGCAAAAGGTAACAGCTAGTAGGAGAGATATAAAAAGATCAACACTAATGAAATAAATAAGTGTCCTTTTTACCACTGTTGAAATAATAAGCAGTACAAAAAACATCTGCATGTATGCAATACGGTAAGGGAATGAAGTCTGCACTACTTTTTTATCACATATTAAAATGTATGTATGTGTGAAATACATGTGTTATTACCTTCTTAATATGCACACGTTAGTCATATGAACGTTAAATAAAAAAACTGATTTTATTTTAATTTATATATTTTTTTTTGTTTACCAGTGCCATTTCTTACGTGTTTACCTTAAATGTTAGAAAATGTTTTTTGTTAAAGATACATTGAACTTTAAGCTGCACAGAGTTGAAATTGTTAATCAAATTTCACTTGTTTTTATTTGTAAACATTTTAAAATGCTTGAAGGTGTTAATGGTAATATTTCTTTCTTTTCATTTTGAAGCTTTTATTGAAGCATGTTTATTTAAAATAAAAAAACTTTAATGGAGTATTTAAGTAGCTTTTTCTTTATTGGCGGAAATTTCTTATCAACTGAAAAGGTATTAAAACTATATATTATATAATCATTTAAAGATCTTATTAAATAATTGCTAAAATTTTTTTAGTCGATATGAAGCTAACGATTTTACCCATTTTTACCCTCTTTTACCCCCCGACTATTCGAAATACGAAAAATCCTTTCTTAGTAGATCTGCGCGCTGATAAATCAGTCAGTCAGTAAGTAACTTTAAACATTTATATATAGATTTTATGAATTTAAAAAAGTTTAAACTTTAAGCTATTTCGATATGTTACAAATAGAGTGAGAAAATAAATACATCTCCCTCTATTTTATTTTTTTTTTAAGTGTAAAAAAACCAAATGAAGATGGTAGACAATGTGTCAGCTGCTAAATTATAAAAAGAAAAAGCCAAGACTATAAAAAAAGTAATGTGTGTATTGGCTTTTGTTTCTATTGAAAGAAGTAAAAAATATTAAGTTGAATTGTACAACTGGCAAAACGTGATTGTACAAATGCCACCTACCGCTAAACTATACGCAGACTGTGTAAAACCACCCTTCCACAAAAAAAAATGTAAAAACGCTAACAAGTAAAGTACCTACTACATACCACAAACAAGTAAAACTCACTTGCAAGCAAACAACTAAATATTTATTTACAATCTTTTTGGTATTTATTTACTTGCGAAAGGCATAATATTTTATAGTGAGTAGTAGTAAATGTTCATGAATGTAAAGAAAATGAAATATAAAAAAAACGAATGGACAGTCATTGAAATGTTTTTTATTTTGCCTTTTCGTTTTTGGATAAATTTTGTGGTGATGCTGTTTTCAGTTTTTTTTTTTTTTTTTGTACGAAACCTCCACCAAAACCAAGAAAATTTTAACTGCAAAAGCCAACAAGTAAATTTAAGCAAACAACTAGCTGACTGACTAACTAGTTGGCTTTTTGGCTCTGCTAAGAAAAAAATAAAGAAAAAGAAAATAAATAAAAAACAGCATATGATTTACTTTCTCCATCAGTTGATATAAAATTTGAACTTTCAAAGTTGAAATACGATTTTTTTCGGTTTGTAGCATAAGGTTGTTTCTACAAGTACATTATTATTTAAGTTAAGAAGAAAAAATTGAAAAAGAAATAATAATAATAAATTTTGTTATATTTCGGAAAATTGGACTAAAATTGAAAAAAGTGAATGTGCATTCATATTCCCTACATTTTGGGTTTTTTAATTAAAAAGTATTATTTTTATATTTTTCTTTTTCAAAAAAAAAAAAAGAATAAAATGATGCAAACATTGATGAATGATGTGTCATTAATTTACAAAAAAAAAACAATGAAATAGATTAATTTAAACATTTCTTAAGAAGATTTAAAAATTTTGACGTTTATTTAAAACATTTTAGTTTTTATAACTACGCAGTGGCTATCAAAAAAATATAAAATATCATTATCTAATAAATTTTCACAAAAACTTATATAAATATCGAATTGAGTTTTAAAATTGTAATAAATAGATAAATTTTTTTTAGTAGGATTAGTAGTATTTAAAAAATATTTGCAAAATTTGTATGCATCAATATTGTACTTATAACCTAATATGTATAAGTGATTTAAGTTAAATATGGAATCATAGACTCCCATAATAATAAAAAAAACCTTAACTACTTAATAAAAAAAATATACTTACGATTAAGAGTAAATATGATGGATAGACACTAAAGTAGTTATACTACACATATTTTTACTAATAAACTTCATTTTATTATATAATGTGTCAATTTTATTTAAAAATTAATAACGAAAGCAATAAAAATCTTTATTTATTCATTTATTTATTTATTTATTTTAACCGTTATAACAACTAATTTGATTTCAAGGTGATGCATTATAAAGAGCATATTTAAGAGCACATTACAACTAGAAATTATTTATAAATCAGTATTGACTCGGGCTTCCATTGGAAATGAGCCGGAAGATTCAATTTGGTATATTTTTTTAAAAGTTTTAAAACAAATTTAAAACATTAATAACAACAGCTTTGAGCTTCATTCCCCTGATATTTTCCATATTATTTTTGTCTGCAGAACAGGCTGGCCTCTGCAATTTGGGTTTATTATTTTCATTGGATTTAGTTTTGGTGGAGTTTGTCGTAGTATTAACTGTAGTGTTTTTGTTGTTGTTGTTGTATTTTTTTTGTAAGTTTTATGAGCAAATGCGTGGCCAGTGAGAGGGTTGGTACCTGCCTAAGCTATCGCCACGAACAGGCTAGCCGGAAACCTCACTGGGCCAAAACCGTTCGCCACCGCCACATTGTTTTGCTGAAAAATTATAATTTTCCTACGATTTCTATAAAAAAATTTTCAAGTTTATCGAATTAGTTTTGGTACTTATGTTTAAGTCAGACTGTCGAATTGTTTTTTTATAGTTGTCAACACTTAAGAAAACAAACAAATTTAAGTCTTGCGGTAATTACACGCAAAGAAAAACCATGGTTACGACATGATCACGACGGTCATATTATTTTTTCTAAAACATGGTTATCATGGTTATCATTTAAAAATAGTATGATTTAAAAAAATTAATTTGACAAACATAACATTATATTCAAAAGCATTAAAAATTAAAAATCATCATTGAATAATAGGTGAGACAACATAATGATTACAAATTAATCAAGCTAAGATTTTTTTAATAATAATTTGTTTTCAACTGTTCTTCTTCTTGCTGAAATTATTTTATTATTATTTTATAAGCTTGAGATGTCAAAAAAATTAACAAAAATTTTGAGAAATTAAGGAAAATTTACAAATAAACGATAAAATGTAAAAAATGTTGGTATAAAAATTGCAATTAAACTGGTAATTACAATCAATATGTGTATGTTACAGAAAAAGACAATAATTTGCCGTAAAAAGCAAAAATTGTCGATTTTAATTGTAGTCATATATATGATTATTGAATGCTACTTTAATTAAACATAATAATGATAACTGGTAACTGGTATCCATTACATGTTTTAGTTATAATCATACAATTTAATAATGCTCTTCGATTATGGTTACCACAACCATATTTTTTCTTTGCGTGTATAAGGACATACTTCATTTCTTGCTTTAGTTTTGGAACAACCTTTAATAACAAAATACATTTTAAAGACTTATATACTAATTTTTATAGTTTAAATAAATCCATGATCTAAAAAAATTATAAAAAAATTTATATATCCATTTTCAGTCCCTACTAGGGTGATCGATTATTCGACTTTTTTAAGAAACCGGGTTTCAAATAGTTTGAAATTTAGAATTTAAAAAAAAAACCGGTTGCTTTTTTGAAAATTGAGAAAAACTGGTTAACCGGTTTGATTATGTATAATATAATATAATTTTTAGGGAAAAAATTAAAAAATATTGTACAAAAACGATTATAATTAAATTAATATATGAATATGAAATTTTTACAATTTATATACGTTTGGCTGCACAATTACGCAATAACTGACATTAATGCAGTTGACTAATTTGGTTTCAATTAGTTGAATTTAAGGACAAAAGGTACTCTTTACAAGTAAAATAAATAAATACAATAAATTAATATATAAATAAATAAGACTTTTTATAAGGCTGTTATAAATTTTTGTAGCTCCTTCTGTACATTTTTAAATGTTTAATAGATCTTTTAAACTAATATACGCTAACGTATTTTGTTTGAAATGATTTCTGTAATTTCAAATAGATTTAAGGCTAGAGAGAACATTTTTAAAATTTTATTTTTAAAAATTATTTCTTATACCCCTGACAGACATACAAATGTATGCATAAACTAGTTCGTTCGATGGTTTAATTGAAATTTAAGTTAACAGACTTAATGCCATTAATTAATATTAGGATCTGGAAGGAGAGATTATTGGTTTTTCTTTATTGTTACTACACTTTTTACCTAAAAGTGAACGATAATTTTATGCTTTAGTTACCCTTAAATTTTAACGTTAGGTTTATAACCTATAAAAAAAATATTTAAGCTCAATTATTTTTCTTATTTTACATTTGTTTTTTAAACAACAAATAAATTTCTTACAATATTATGGAAGAATATTTAATAGTTTTTATTTTCTGATTTTTGGAAACTTTTCGTGTCCCTAATATACTATGGTACGATTAGTTACAAAGATATATGAAAATAAACTTTAAATAAAATCGGTTTTTCGGATAAAAAAAACCGGTGTATTCGATATTCGAAAAATCAACATCTGGAAAAAACCGCCAGCTGAAAAAGGAAAAAAACCGGGTTTTCCACCGGTTGTAAAACCTACTCGATCACCCTAGTCAATACATGTATTAAGTAAAGAGTCAGAAAAAATTTATAATAAATGCAACTTAAACAGTTCACTTTAAAATTTTACAAATTCATTAAGCATTAAAATATCGGCATATTACTCGGTATTTATATATACATACATCAACTTTTTTCCGAAATCATTCCATTTAAGATTTGTTAGTTGATTGCATTACCTTTTTGGACGAGGTGGCCCACATGTTCTAAAATACCTTTCCTGAGTTTCTTAATTCTTTTTATACAAGAGCCAATATCTTTCCACAGGCCAAAGTTGTGAAAGGTTGGGTGAATTTGCCTTTCGTGGTACAAAATTTACAATATTGCTTGAATACCACTCGAGGGCCTTTTTAACATAGTGGCATTATATAAAATCGGGCTATAAATATGTTGGTTCTCTGTGCTGATTAAATAATGGTGTTCAAACATTAGTTTGAACATGGTAAAAGTCATTTTTTTAATCTCTCCGTAAAATATATTTCGTTGTTTATCCTGTTTGATATCGCAAATTATTGAAATTTTTGCACCAACTGCAGAGCCACATAATAAACTTCTTGGATAATTTTGTTTGTTGTTTTGTCCGGTATAGTTTTGAACATTCCCTCGTCTATCAGCTACATAAATTTTTAACCCGAAACTTAAAAAAATCTGCCAGCACATAAGTTTCCTCATCCACAATACACCAGGTGTATTTTTTTTAAATTTTTTCGCAGGTTCTTTTGTTTTAAATTTTTACACAGCATTGCGATTTGAACCTTTTTAAACTTTAAACGGCTTCAACTGAGCATCAGCTTTGGCTCTGTTCACAAAAGAATCAGAACGAGTAGCTCTTCGGATAAAAGTGTTCGATGATCTTCAAAAGAGTCGTTCAACTTCTTTTGCCTTACCAATATCTGTGACAAACTTTTTAATTTCCCTGACCCAGGTGTTCTTTCAACGTACAAGACTTCTTTATACCGTTTAACTACCTTTGAAATAGTATAACGATGAACCTATAGAGTTTTGCTATTTTTCTAAAATTTCATATCGGATTTTTTTGAAAATTGTTTTTTCATGAAATATTTTTGCTTTCCATTTTGACGGAAATTAGAGTTGAAAACGATTAAGAAAAGATAAAATCTAACATATTATTAGAAGCTAAGGTCATCAAAAATAATATTTTTTTATATTAAGGATAAATTTTGGCTGGAATATTTTTTTCTGACTCACTCTATATGGGTGTAAAATGATAAAATTTTATTTATAAAATACACTTATCTATGAAAAAATTAAAAATTAAAGATGTAGTTGAAAATGATAAAGCAAAATAATATACCTATGGTGAAGAATATTAACACTATTCGGCAGTCCGAATATAGTGCTTTAACTTAGTTTGCTTAAAATTGCTTTAAATTTTTTTCTGACACTGAAAATTTTTTTATTTGCTTGATGTTTAATATTGTATGACTTTAAAAAATACAGCATACAACTGTTACAACAGAATTTTTTTTTCAAAAGTAAATAAACTAAAACTGTAATATAGATGATATAAAATACTATATGGGGCTGTGAATTGGACAATGATCTCCATAGTTTTGCTGGCATATATCAGTGCAATAATAATATAGGGTGTCCAAAACAAAATATAAATATCTACTTATTTGCATACATCTTTTTGAACGTTCACTTTTTGTCGGAGTATAAAATATGGGACAAGATTATGTAATGAGTAGCCATCGATGTTGATAAGCCAGACATTTTTATTTCTTACAGAAGATTGTATACAATTACGTATATATATTTTTGATAACGTTTTTAATAGAATTTTTTGTGTTTTGCACTCTAAGTAATCATATGTATATCATATTGGACTTTGTTGACACATGCAAAACTTTTTTTAGTGATGTTATTGTAGAAATATGACTATTGCTGTAACAAGAGCAAAAAGCGTTTTGCTAAGCGCTAACGCTAAAGTGACTAACCTAAACAAGAACGTCAACTTTGTGAAATGAGCTGTTATGTAGAGCTATATTTGCCTTAAAATAGCTAAAATGGTATTAGTTTTTAAGAATTACAAAAGCAAACCAAAACAACAGTGGTTGTACTGCAGGCAACTCAATTCCTAACGCCTTATCATTATTTTGGTTTGCTTCATACAAATCGTATGGACATGAGAATTTTTGACAGTTAAAAAACGCTTGCCCTCTTGTTTGGGTTTTGCAGTTACAGTCCTCTTATTTTACTAACCGTTAACTACCAACTATAAAAATGGGTATTTTTAATGTTTTATCGCTTAAATGGTGGAAATCTAATTATTTTCTATGAGTTTGGGACACACTATAAAAAATCAATAAATACAAATAAATATAAATATTACAAAAACCCCATTTGTTTTCCCCAAACAACATTAAGTCATTAATTATATTAGACAAACTTTTAATAATAAATAACTTTTCAAACATAGTAAGTAATAGTGTTAGTCAGTATGTAGGCGTTTTTATTTCTACTTACATGTCATTATACAATTTGTTAACATGTGCATAAGTAATTTATTTCAAATACAAAATATATTATTGCTAATTGTTTAAGCCACCTATCCCGCTGTTTCTTTAGACTATTAATAGATTTAAACTACAAGTAAAATTTTGTCACGAGTCTTGAAATTGTATTGTTTAACTAATTTGAAAAAAAAAACTTGTTGAGGAAGGAAAATTTTTTGTTGTGCCAACAATTTCATGGCGGTTTAAGCAATTTAAATTAACTACACCAATTATAACATATATATCTTAAACATTTGTTTGTACAAAATGTTTTGTTATTTTATTTAAGACGAAAATAATGTTTTTTTTTTCAATTTTTTTTTTGCACATTTTTTGATTTATAATTATAGATAATACAAAATATAATTACAAAAGGACATTTCCGTTTAACTAATAATCCATTTAAAGTCGTTATTATAAAATTTATAGTTATTTACATTCAAGTTATTAGTTATTAATCTTTTCTTAGTAGATGATTGACATTTTCTATCTCTATCTTTGAAATATTTAAATAAATAAATAAAATATTTCGGGGATTCACAATAGTGTCATTAAATCATATGTCCTATAAAAATAGCATGAAAAATTAAGACTATTGTAAACAACCCCTCATAATTAAGTGTGCAATTCTGAATTTAAATCAGCTGATGTAAAACAATTATAAAAATAAATATTTTCAATGAGCGGCTTCTCCTCTACAATGGTCCATTTCCTCGTTGGGTTTATGCGCATACGCTTCGGCTTTGGCTAAATTAATTAAATTTTAAATTCTAATCCATGAATTTATTAAATTAGATCTTACCACAACATTTTTCATTTTTCAGTTTTGCAGCAAATCACAAATAAATTAAATTTTGTTTGATAAACAAAAACAGCAGAGTCCTTAGACAATCTTTTTTGACGCCGCCAGTGATTTGTTATCAAAAATTAGCAACTGCGCTTAAATTTGGATGTCGGCCCGATAAAATTATACAATGAACGGCGACGGCGTAGAAAAACTATTGCGGCTTGGCTTAGCCGTTTAGCACAGGTCTCTGTTTATTAAATACAACAGCACAATAAACAGCGTACAAAGTTATATTATTGTAAGACACTTTTTGTTTGAAAAGCAACAACAACATTTTTAAGCCATTGTAAAATTTTAATTTTACACATTTACCCTAATATTATTTTTTCAAAAATATTCACTTGTTATTTATTATAAAGATATAAAGCCAAAAATATAAAAAAAAAATTTATCGATTTTAATGTTTTTTTTTTTCTTCTCTTTTTAGGTACGTATCTGAAACTGAAATTTATATATGTATCTTATTTGGCAATTTCAAATATGTTTCAATATATAATAATTAAAATTTATTTTTATTATGAAATTGGTAAGTGATCTATTTATTTGAAATGATATTGTAGCTATTGTTTTTTTTTTTTTTTTTTTTGAATAATAATGTCAAATAACTTAATAATTTATCTGTTTTAAGTCTTAATTTATAACAAAGGGTGGTGAAATTTTAAGGGCCGATATTGATTTTGAATTAAACACAAATTATTTAGGAAATTATTGTCATTTCTTTTTATTATGATAATATTGGTATGGTTCAATTTCGTATGGAAAATTTTGGAAAAAATACGGCCCGATGATGCTGCCAGCCTATAAACTGCACCAAACAGTCACTATTTGTGGGTGCATTGGTTTATCGACAATCACTCTAGGATTATCATTTGCTCAAATGCGGTAATTCTGCTTATTGATAAATCCACCGAGTTGAAAATGTACCTCATCATTGAAGATGATTTTCTTCACGAAGAGCACGATATGCATTTTGATTTGAACGCCCATTTTCGTACTAAGCCTGAATAAACTACAAAATTTTAACTTATTTTTGTTATATATATATGTATATTGTGTTTGATCCCATTGAAGCCATTGAAGGTGCCAACAACTGCAGATTGTCATACGATCCAATTTTGAGAGAGATACCTTAATTCGTTCCAAGATTCATCTACACTCAAAAAATAATCAAGTAATCCGTAATTAAATCAAGCCGTAGCGGTGTTAAAAGTACGGTAATTACAAAATGCTTGATTTAAGAACGAAGATGTCAAGTACGATTTTTTTATACCCGCCACAAAAAAATGGTGGGGGTATATTCATTTTGTCATTCCGTTTGTAACACATCGAAATATCCATTTTAGACCCCATAAAGTATATATATTCTGAATCAGGGTTCGATTTGATGACGATCTAGCTATGTCCGTCCGTCTGTCCGTCTGTCCGTCTGTTGAAAGCACGATAGAGGTCGCACCGAAAAAGCTAGGGGGCTCAAATTTTGCCAGAATCTTTCTTGTAGATAAGGTTTGTTTGGTATTGAAAATGGGCTAAATCGGAATATTAGGAAGAGAGTTATAGCTCGAAAAGCAAGAGTAGGTCGAAAAAACCGTGTCTTTCAAACATCGAATAAAATAGAATTGTGTCCAAACGCCTTAACGTAGACCCATGAAACTTCGAATATATATTTCCTGGGTAAAGACAATATTTTTCCCCAAAAATTGTCTAAATCTGTGCATTAGGAGAGGAGTTATCGATCAAAATGTACGAAAATTTATACCGCACAGTGTATTTTTCGGTATATTTAAAAACAAAAACGTCATAAAAGCAACAAAATTGGATGTACGACTCTGAAATTTTGCACACTTTGCTTTTTGGTGAGACTCTTTTTTGACACGGAAAATCAATGTGCCACGCCTACTTTTACGCCCACCTCCCATATAACGTTTTACCTAAAATTCATATAATTTCTCTATTAATAAAGATTTTGGAATAACAAAGGAATATATTGAAACACCTCAGTTGTACTCATTAGAAAAAATAACTTTGACACGCCTACTATAACGCCCACTTTTCACGTTATCTACCGTTAATGAAATTTAAAACCTCATAAAACCGCCAAAATTAGAGGTATGATGATCAAATTTGCTACGTATATCCCCCTAGGCAGTGTCATTATTGTACAAAAAAATTAAGGTGCCACGCCCACTTTTACGCCCACCTCCCATATAACGTTTTACCTAAAATTGATATAATTTTTCTATTAATAAAGATTTTGGAATTATAAAGGGCTATATTGAAACATCTAAAATGTACTCATTCGCAAAAATAACTTTGACACGCCTACTATAACGCCCACTTTTCACGTTATCGGCGGGTATAAATATATTGTGTGTATGTGTGACACATATAACGGTGAAAGAAAAATTAAAAAAAAAATTTATATTTAAATTTCTATTAATTAATATCAAGCACACATACACAAATTTAAGGTCAAACATTTAAAATGTAAATATTGCCCTTTATACTTTTAACATTTTCTTTTTATTTTAATTCCCTTCACACGATAGTGTAAATGGGTACGTATAAATTTCTACAATATTCATTAGAGACCTTATAAAGTATACATATATATTTTAAATCCTTTTTGATAGAAAAATAAATTTAGTTATGTCCCTCTGTCCGTGTATATGTTGAAACGTATACTTCATACCCTTGTATGGTATGAATGAATCACCGAATTGAACGAAGTGATTCGGTTATTTTTTGAGCGCTTTTCGTTCAATGGTGTTCCGTTCAAAGTTTGTTTCTTCAAATATTTTGTATGTTAAATTTTCGTTTGTTTATACATATATGTATGTATAACTAGTTTTTTTTTGTTATATTCTTTGCTTCAGTTGAGTGTTTGTGTATTAGAACTGTATAACTCATGACCGAATAGATAAAATTGAACAAAGTGATCCCGTTATTTTACTGAGCGCTTTTAGTTCAGATATTTTTTCCTGAATATTGCTATTGTGTGGGCTGAGGTATGAGTGAGAGAACACAATTGTACCTCTGTAAAGGGAATATAAGATTCTGCACAGTCGATTATAGCGCATAGATTATAAAGTATCTTGTCAACTAATCTTAAGACATCTCAAGATTTTTTCTTAAAATATGAAAACTTATTGATTTTGCGCTCTAACCAAATTATTTCTTTTTCTTTTTGCCTATTCACCACAATCCATAATTCAATCAAAATAATAATGTAGAAAATATTATATAACACATCATCTCCCACCATAAATTTGTATATTGCTGTTTATGTTGTTATTGTTGTCTTCTTTCTATTAAACAACAAAATGTTAACAATATTGTAAAAACAACTACTTATACAACAATTCCACTTTATGGCAAGAGATTTTCAATCAGTTTTGAAAACTCTTAAAGAAAGAATAAAGAAATTATATATATTCGTGCAAATGTATTCACATGCCATATAAAATGTAAGTACAAAATTTTATTTAGTTTTTTTTACACAGCTATTGAGTTGGCGTTTAATGTTGATTTTTTCCCCCAATATTATTCGAGTAGTTTTGATGTCTTGCTTGTAGCAATTTATTATGAATGAAGTTTATGATTATGGCCAAAATAACTACAACAACAACAATGTATAGCAATCATGATTAGACATACGTACATTTATACACTTAAATTAATGTCATTACTTATAGAGTTTTTTCTCTCATTATTTTTATTCAATATTTAATACTCCACTTAAAGTTAAAACTTAAAAAAATGAATAAAAAATTTCACTTTCATTTTTTAGCCTCCAGTTACAAGTAAACAAAATAGTCTTCAACAATTTTAACAATTGAAAATTTTTTGATGATCTGTCCATTGAATTGTCATTCGATATTTTTTTCCTACACCACCATAACATAATAAAAATGAGTTTAAGCTAATGCTACAACCAGTAAAAAAATTTCGATCATAAACATCGTACAGTAAACCAATAACTCTACAAGTATCTTTAGAGTCAACTGATCTCCGAAATTCATTACACATAACTTTTTAGGCCTTTGAATTGTGGTTTATATCTAGACTTTACCTATTATTGCGAACTTTAACATGTATAAAACTTATGACTTATAAAACCGTTACAAATTCTGATATCTCTACTCAAATTTTTCACGTAAACACAAATCTCTCTATCAAAGTTTAATAGGGTAATTCATACCAGAATTTAACATTATACCTTTAAACCTCGACTAACTACTTTTAAATGTTGGAAATGCAAAAAGTGCGATACGAATTATTTTTAAGTTGTTATTCGGATTTGACCGACTATAGCGTTCATACTTCTTTATAGTTCGTTTAAAAAAGGGGGATAAAAATCAATGTTTAACAAGATCTTTCAGCAATAAAATGTTGCCCATAATGAGTCTTTTTCGTAGAAGAAAAATATTTATGCTTCTGTTTAATATTTATGGAACGAAAATATCAATAAAACTAAAGATTTTATGTAAATCAGGAAATGTCAATATTATGTTTATTGATTTGTGAAAAGTTGCTAACGAAATAATTTAGTAAAATTTACAATTTGTTAGCAAAGAGTACAATAAATTGTTTATGTATTTAAATATTATGTCACAAAATTTTTTTATTTTACAATAGGAATATAGAGATATCGATCAAAATATTTAAAAGTTTGTTTAAAAAAACTGCTAAACAGAAAAGCTTTTATAATTAGAAAAATAAAAACAAACACATCTGTGGACATTTGACAGAGTGGCTTCTCTCGAGTTTAACTTAAACTGAGTTTATTTAATATGTTTATTAACTGCAAATATTTGATTTTTTTTTTCAAATTCCGAGCAGGCACTGCATTCCCCAGAATGGTATAGTGACACCCAGGAACATACTACATACATTCATGCACCTTTATCAAAAATCTTCTTTAAAAGAGGAAATCATTTTAACAAAAAGAAAGTACAAACCCAAATCGCTTAGCTTTATTACAGTTCAACTTACAAATACTAGAACACGAGCTAAGACCGATTGACTCTTTACTGTTTTGAACTAGAAAGATCGGTCAGATAATTGAACTAGTAAAAACAAGTACAGCGAAAATATATGGTTTCATTTAAAAAAAAAATACCATATTTGCCCCTTTATTAAAAAATTAAATTTCATGTTCTTTCTTTTTTTAATATGAACATTACGGTCTTACTTACATGACCGTATATCTTATCTTAATGCGTTTATAGAAAGACTTATTGCAATATAAAACTCATTGTTTATGCGCATAAAGTGCTTACAGAAAATGTTGACTTTTTAGTGCCAATAGACTGCTTTAAAAAAAAATCAATAAAATTCGTGGTTGTTTCAAAAATGATCAACATACAGAATTCTAACGAATAGAAAAGTTTACATGAATAGATTAACAGACAGGCGGACAACGCTTATTCAATAAAGAAAGTATTTTTCTGTGATACATTTATTTTGAAGTGAATGTGATACAAAATGTTTATACAAACACGCAACACTATAATCACATATTTGTTGGTGTAGGTTAAAAAGCTGTTTTTGCTAGTTCAAATGCTTGTTATATTGAATTGCCGTGAATATTTACATCCAAATATGAATATTATAAAACACTATATTCGGCTGTGCCGAATCTGATAATACCATTCACCGTCATGTACATACGTATAAATACCACATTGTAGCTAAGCCTAGATTTTAGATTTCATTTAATACGCTGCTTTCGTTATTATTTCCGACGCCATCTTTAATTTTGAATTTTTACATAGTTATTGTTTTCTGCAAGTCAAGCCTTTTCATATGATACCCATATTGTTGGGGTTAAAAAAAATTTTCCGCGATTATGTTATAGACGCCATCTTGAATTTTAGACATTTTTAATAGTTTACTACATTGTAATGGTCAAGCTGTTTTATTTGATACTAATTTTGTGGGGTTAAAAGGGACAAAGCCGTAACTACTATATTTGAGTCATATATTTGCCATTTAATCTAGAACGCCATCTTGGATTTTTTTCTCTTTATAGCTAACTTTATTTCAATACTCAAGCCCTTTCATGTGATACCCATATTGGCTCTGTCGGTTGTATAGAAACTGAAAAATATTGATATCCGTTTGTAAATTTTAGGAAAAACACAGAAGCAGTTGTATTCTGGTGTTTTTGTCTCAGTTGGTTTTAAACCGATTTGTTAGTTTTTCTTAGAAATAATTTTTGAAATTACGTATAATATTTTGGTATTTTAAGCGTAGTTAAAAATTATTTAGGAGTTTAAAAAAATGTTATAAGCTTATGTTAAGAAAACATATATTTTTTCAAAAAAATTTTTCCTATAACTTTGCCGATTAGAAACCAATTTGTCCAAAATTACTCATGAGTATCTCTAGAGGCATACCAAATTTATAAATAGTAACAATCGTGTCTATAAATTATCCTCAGACTGGAAAATTTGATTTTTATGGTAAAAATAAGCGAAAAAACAAAGGCAGTCGAGTTTGTTTGCTCATATCTCAGAAAGTTATGAGGTAATTATGCTGATTTTCAATTCCGATCTGCTCCTAAATATTTCTAATATATAAAAGAGTAACGTGACTGACTGACTGATTCATCACCGCACAGCGCAAACGCAAAGAGCTAGAGACATGAAATTTGGACAATCGGTTCCTCTTTCAATGTGTAGAAGGGATTTTTGGAAATTCGTACTTTAAGGAAGTAAAAAAGGGTAAAAACGGGTAAAATCGGTAATCTTGTATCTGCTAAACTAAAAATGATACAAATTAAATTGAAAAACTATTGTAATTTGCACAAAAAAATAAGCTGACAGGTATCTGTTTTTTTTTTAAATTTTCAACCCCTAAGGGGAAAAACGGGTAATAACTATAATTTGGTACTTTTTTGGTACCCTATGTAATTTCCAAACGCATAAAGCTAGGAAAAAAATGTAAATTGTATTATGTAATCCGTAAAAAAATATTAATAAGGATTTGGCACTTTTTTCAAATTCACATGTATAAGGGCTAAAAATTTTGCCTTTTTTGGTACATTTTTTTGAAAGAAACTTTTCTTATATCATTCAAAAGGACAAAATTTGACAATTATTATTTCCTAATAGAATATGGACAATTATTTAGGTGAAATATTTGGACATTTCTTTGGGAACAAAAAAGGTACCAAAAAGGGGAAAATTCCGGAAAATTTATGTAATTTCAAATTAGACGGCCAATTTTCACAAAATATTTAATTGGAATTTCACCAGACATAAAAAATTATGTAATTTAGTAAAAATTGAAACACATTCCTAACAGGGTAGAAAGGGAAAAAATCAATGTTATTTTTATTATTTTTAGGGTAATTTTTGCAAATTATAAATCTTAATTTTTGAAACTCACTAGCATTGATCTTGCTTTTAGTAAAAAAATATATGCCCCATATCTCCTTACTCTACTTTTTTATTTTTCTAAGTTAATTGAATCGGAGATACAAATTTTTCATAAATTGAACCAAAAATATTAAATAATTAAAAATAGAACTTGAGTATTTAATAAATAGCAAGAACTGCGCTATCGAAGTAGCGGGTTAAATGCTAGTTTCTAATATTTTGATACCTCATAAGGTTTCACAAAATATACACTTTATGGCGTCGGAAATGAATATTGTAGAAATTTCACACGGAATGACAAATCTATATACACCCTTGCACTCACTGTGAAGGGTATAATAAATATCTATAAAACTAATGAGGATAATTTTAACACAATTGATTCGAAAACTCAAAGTCATATTTAAATGCCACAATTTTTTTTTTTATAATTGTATGTAGTTCCAGTTTTTACTTAAAATTAAAAAAAAAACTTTTAATAATTTAATGGAATATACAAAATAAACTTTGATATATGTAAAAATACATGTTATAAGTATGTATGCATGTCTTTAAAGTCTTGAAATTTTTTTTAAGTTAAAATAAAATAATTAACTGCGGCCTATCTGTGAAATTCCAAAAATTGGCCCTCTAAGCTATTTACGTGCCTACGCCTGCTATATTAGATTTATTATAGTCAAATATAACATTCTTACTTCTTCTTTTTTTTTTTTAGTTATAATTATTCATCTTAATATTAATGATGTGTTATAATAGTATTAATTTCCTAAACATAGCATCTTGTCAATCAAATATGCAACACGCACTAGGCTTCTTACGAAAGCTTTTTAAACTTTGTTTGAATCAATTAATTATAGTTTTTTTTATAAACTTCTTTAGGAGTTTTTAAAAAAATTAAAAATAAACTTTTACTTTTCTAAAAAAAGATATACAAATTTTTTGTTTTCATTTTGAATTTATTAAAATGCATAACCAAAAGTCAAAACAAAGAAAAAGATGCTGCAAAACATTATTTTAAAACTACAAAAATAAAACATTAAAAATTAAATGAAAAAACAAAAAAGTAGTATGTTAAAAAAAAACTAAATAAAAAGTAATTAAAAAATAAAAAAATAGTTAAATTCAAATAAAAGCAAAAGTAATTAGGATAAATACATTGAAATTTAACACAAATTAAAAAAAAATTTAAACCTTTAAAAATAAACAACAAAAAATAAAACAAAATTATTATGAAATAAATTTCCAGCAAATAAAATAACAAAAATTAGAGGTTAACAAACTAATATTTGTTCACAATAAATGTTTAACGACTAACAATAAACAGTAAATAAATTTGTTTTCTATTATTATTAATATTATATTTATTTTTTCCAACGATGAAAACTGCATATGTATAACAATAGCTTGTTTTATTTCATGTTTTTATCATCTTATTCATTTAATTTCTATTCACCTGATTTTTATTTAAACCTACTAATAAGCATTTAAAGTGTTTACAAAACAAAAACGAAATAATAAACAATAACATTGGTGTGTTTATTGAAGCGATAAATATTTAACGATTGAATGAATGAATTGCATTGTTTTTTTCTTCTTTTCTTTTAAACCACATAATTACCCTCTAAAAGGAGGTTTTGTTGCAAGTTGTTAACAATATAACAAAAGCAATTAACTTAACTATAGTGTAGAGCTATGGAGCTGCAACAATTTAAAAAATATATAACATTTAATTAATATCGATTTCGGCATTTTTCTTTGTTACCTGCTTGACAAAAGCATTTCAAAATAATAATTATTGATGGATTGATTTTTATACAGCTCACCTGTGCCGCCAAGGGTATATATAGATTTCTCATGCCGTTTGTATTCACTACGATATTAATTTTCGACCCCATAAAATATTTATTTTCTGAAAGCTTATTATTCGATCTAGTGATGTCCGTCAGTCCCTCTGCTTTTGTGTTGGTTGAAATTAACTTGTAGAAGTCACCAAATGTCCTGTTTGTGATATTCATCTTTTGGAAATATCCGGAAACGAATCATAACTGAAAACAGTACAACCGATCCATAACTTGCAGAGATATAACCAAATATACATAACTTTTTTAATGCTCGAATAATTTCTAGATGCATTTGTTACTATTTATATTTATATGTATGTATATGATATGCCTCAATGACTATTGTTAGAAAGTTTTGTACGAACTAGTACTAAAAACCCGTTGTACTCAAAAATAATCCTAACAATTGTGTTTAAAGCAAGACTGCTCGATATTGCGACATAATAACGCAGTTTTTACTGCCGAAATTATATGACATTAATGTGGCCAACATAGGGTCATAACAAGACGGTCCCACTTGCCAAACAATCTGTTAATCAATTTAGTTACTTCTTGAGACATTTCCAGGTCCAGTACTCTCTCGTTTCGATGGGTGATCAGAATTGTGTGATTTAACACTATTAGGTTTGTTTTAATATTTGAAATTACAGGTCTATGTCAAGACCACCTGGACGAGACACTGCATAATTATGCACATTCATGCAAATTAGTCATGGAAAAATTCGACAAATGAGTGCGAAAGTGTATGCAACGCCGTGGAGGCCATTTGCTTGAAGTGTTATTCCATAAATAAACCATAAAAGACTAAAACCTGTGTTTCCTATTTAAAATAAATCTATAGTTTATTTTGGGACGCCCTTTATATCAAGCTTATAAAGCCTTGAACTGATTTTTGAACACGCTAGTAAAATCACTTTCAAGCTGTATTCTCGAAAATTATTCCTATATTAAAACCAACTAATGGATTTGAAAATAACTAAGATATAATATAAATAATAATATATATATAAAGGGCCCGCCATCTAACGTTTTTTTTTTTTCACCTAGTGCTTATTTCGTGAATGGTAACACTTATCTCATGTCTGATTTGACATATAATTAGTTTTATCCTTCCGCTGAACGAATATGGTTGTGTATACGCTTAAACAATTCTGGGAAATATTGCGACATTACTTTGGCATATTTTGCCAAAAAATTCATCTTTTCAGATGAAGCTCATTTTGATCTTGGCGGGTATGAAACAAGCAAAATTGTCACATTTGGGGCACAGAAAACCCGCACGCATACATTGAAAAGCCGATACACCCAAAACGAGTCACTGTTTGGTGCGGATTTTGATCCAGAGGCATATTTGGACAATTTTTTTTCGAAACTAAGCAACGAGTTGCCGTAGTCAATGGCGATCGTTATCGGGCCATGTTGAACGAATTTTTGTTTACAAAAATTGAAGGGGAAGATATTGGCAACATTTGGTTTCAACAGGACGGCGCTACGTGCAACACAGCCGTAGTTACACTTTTTTATAGCATTTTCAAAAAAAAAAAAATGTTATTTGGTGGACCCTTTAGTATAGATTTAACAATAAGTTATAAGACAAACTTACAAGCAAAAAATAATATGTTTTTGGTTCTAGACAACCGAAGTGGTCAAGTAGACTAGCGAAATATTATACATTCTTTGAAATTCATTGTACGCCACTACATAATAAAATACAATAAATAAATATATACAATACAATAAATTTATATATAATCAAATCTAGTATAAAAAAATTTGCCGCCTTCAACCCCCTCAATAGCTCTGTTCCACATGCATAACGAAACAGTCCGCACTTGCCCAAAGTTACCCAAAAGCGTTCCACATAACAATATTTGTTCAATTATGAGAGTAATTGAGAGAGTAATTTTTTTCATTTCCTGTACAAATTTGCACGAACTTTTTCTTTGGGTAAGTTCGGACGAGAATTTAACAATCAGCTGTTTTTTGTTTACATATGAAACTGAAAATTAATCAAAAAATGTTCAAGCAAAAAAAAAGTTTAGTTTTTGTTAAAAAATATATTAAAAAGCAAAATGGAAGGTTTTAATGAAAAAGTTAAAGTGGTAAATACATTAGTGAATAGATATCTCCCTTGTTCTTTAAAATAAATACTTTTAAAAAATTTACACTGGCTCAGCTTTTCTTTCAAGTCTTTTTAAATTATTTTTAACATCTGTTGGCAATGATGCAAATGTTTTGTTTTTATAATGTTATTGCTTTTAAGCGTCTAAAATCACCTAAATAGATTCTAATTTAAAAAGTAAGCACCATTAGTATTACAAGAAGTGCAAAAATGGTTTTTTGCGTTCCAGCAATTTTGGGTAGTTTTGGCAAATTTAGAGAGTAATTTTTATTTTACTCTCATTAGTCCGAACTTGTCCGAGATCTTGTGGAACACACCTAATATTTTTATGAAATAACATAGCTTAACCAGAATAATATAGTAAACTATAAATAAGTGTAAAATCCAAGATGGCGTCGGAAACAAAATGACGCATAATTTTTTTTTAACACCATCAATATCAATGTAAAAATTCAAATGTAAAAATTCAAATGTAAAAATTCAAAATCAAATATTGCGTTGGAAGTACTAAAGCAAAATGGCGTATAACATTAAATAAGCGCCTTTATTACAACTTTCCGTTAGTTAAAGGCAGAATTTTGTCGGACCAAGAAATGGCTTTGCATTATAAAGACTAAATTTATTTATTTTGTATCCATTAAATATTATTATTAATAATAAGAATAAACAATGGAGGTTATAATGATGTAAAGCACAATAAAAGTCTACATGTAACTAATGATAAGTGTAATAATGGCTGTAAATCTGAAATCTAAGCTTAGCTATGATATGGTCATAATTCCTATGTATATGATAGTGAAAGGTATTATCGGATTGGGCATGGTCGAAAATATGTCTGTCATTTTATTGTATTTTTAGGTATTTAACTGCAAAGTAACAGTATCACAAGTGTTTTATAGCAGTTGTACTTTAAGATGATGCATACTCTAGAATGAATCGACGTTAAATAAATTAAAAGCATCCCAGTATATTGTTTGAGAGAATAAATCAAAAATGTAGATTAACTAAAAGTGTAATACATACAAATTTTTATTCATATTTTAATATTTATAATTTGTTAAGTCTCTTAAATAGAAGATTGTTTTTTTTTAAATGTTCATTTTATTTTGCAAAAGTTTTACATTTATAGTAAATTTTCAATAAATACTCTACTATTTCGTCTTTACTAACAAAAAAAATTTGAAAATAGAAATTAAGTTTCGAAATTTAAAAAGAAACTTAAATATAGGGAAATTTTGGAAAATATTAATAATATAAATTTGTTTGATTTTTGTAGCAATTTTTTCTAAGTTAGGAAATAAAAGTCTTAAGTCATAAACTGAAGTTTTTGTTCAATACCACACACAATATATGTTTTTCTGAACTACTGAATTACTGAGTAAATAACTACAAGTGGAAGCAATTGGGCTAGACTTAAGTTATTCATACCAAATGAAAGATAGATCCAATCAAAACCTTATGCTACAATTTTTTGACTTAGTACTTTTATAGCCTAATGGGAAAAAATTTTTAAAACCCTATGTAATTAATAAAAAAATATATTTAAAAAATTCTTTTTTATAAAATTTAATTTAAAAAATCTCTTTATGTATAATATTAAAAAAACATAATTTTTCGTGTTGACCTCAATCTTCTTAAATATTTAAATATTAAATATTAATTTTAATTATATATTTTCTCTTATGAAATCAAATTTTTCCCTATTAAATTTATTCCTTATGAAAAATTCCATTAAATTTTGGAAACTACTGCTTGAAAATATTTTGTTTTAAGTTAAATATTTATTTGTTTGGCTTTAATTTTTTTTTTTATCTTATATATTTTCTTATTGTTTGTACTTGAAGCGAAAGTAAAAGTTTTGTGGTAAATTTCGAAAAATATATAAAATAATTGTAAAATTTTTTTCATTGTGTTTCATTATTATTTTGTTAATTTTGTATAAAGATATAAAGGCCAAGTTACGGCTACCGTAAAGTAGTCTTATTACGAAAATATATTAATAAATTTTTAATTAAAATTTTTTCAATAAGCATTTAAGATTTGTAATAATTTACGGTTTATTGTTGCAATTGTATAATATTTACGTTAAATTCATTTTCACATACTCAACATTTGTTTACCAAAATTAAAGGTATGTACATATTCATATAAATATATTACAAAATAGTTTGTTTATACTTTTACTAAATGTTTTTTTTTTTTTGTCTTGTAATGTTTATAAATTAATAATGAAATTTTTTAATAATAATGTCAGTTTTCAGCCTTATATAATGTAAAGAGCCAAATCATTTATGACAAAATAGCCGACAACAACAAAAACAAGTCAGCCGATCATCATGACATATGCAATTAAAGCAATAATTTTTACGTCAATTGACTTTTTATTCAAAGATGCTACCATTCACCATCTGTGTATGTGTATGTCTGTTTAAGTGCTTCCTACTTGATAGTTTTATACTCGTATAACTGTTTATTATATGCAAGTAGTATGTGTGCAAGTAGGTACAAATGAACTTGTTCCCTGAACCACTCAAAATTTTTTATGCACACATCTTTCAGATTTTGTTACGTCTCGTTTTTCCTACTCCATGGCTGCTGTACTGGTACATTTACCAAGATTTTTGTATTGATAAAAAATATGTAGTGGTATTTATATTGACAAATAAGCGGTTTAATTCATTGATGGTTTAAATGCAAAACAGTTGTACGTAAGGATGTAATTATTTGCTTAATTTTGTTTTTAAGTTAATGTGGGTTTTGTTATGGGATTTTTTTTTGCAAGTTTGTATTAAAATCTGTAGATTTCTACAAAACGATTTTGTAATATTTTATGGATTACTTTTACAAAAAAGAAAAAGTTGTTTTGGTAAGTACAAATCAATATTTTTGGTAGTTTAGTGAAAGGCATTCAGCAATTATTCATATCAGTTTTCTAATAATTCTATAATAAAAAAGAGACTTAATAAAATGTAAAGTTTAAGCTTTGTCTTATATTGACCTAAGTTCACTTAGCCATTTCTTAAATATGTTTGACATAATAATGATATTTATAATATTTTTCTCTATTTGATTTCTCGTCCACCTACTGCCGTTTCATTGTCTTTTGAAATTTAATATATATATTAAGTGTTAAAGAAAAAATACTTTATTTTTAAGATAATTTTTTTAATTTTAATTTTCATACCTGTAGAATTTTTTTTTAATATATGGAGAGTTATAAAAAGCTTATTTTCCATTTATGTAATTTATGTAATTAATGTATTTGTTTTATCGATGTACATATGAAATCGACGTTTATCGTATTTATATATGTGACCTTCTCCGAGAAAAGGGACATAGTGTGTCGATAAACGGGTTTGGACTTGAAAGAGGATTCTGGTACCTAAAAGGGTATAGAATAAGATGAAATGAGTTAGACTTCTGATAAAAATTTATTAACCCTATAAAAACGTTGTTGCATCGGTCACTGGTTGCGGCTTAAGAATCAAGTATCGAGATCATAACAAACAGAGCAGCAACAATAGCAAAGGTATTGTCACACTAAAAGCGAACAAAAATACGCCACCACATAGGCATGACGTCACCAAAGTCGGCACCCAATTGTAATTAACCATACCAAATCGCATCTCCCAACTGAAGATATGTTCACAGTGATAATGCGTTATTGAAACTTTAATGCGTTTTTCTCAAAACTTCATTTTCAAACACTAGGTCCCTTTTCTCGAAGAAGGTCACATATGTTGATCTCATATAAAATCTTTAAATATTTTTAAATCAAATCATAATATCTGTGGCTTGGGGCCAAAAGGTCCAATGTCAAAATATTTACTTTTGAGAAAATTGGAATTGAACTTAAACTTTTATAGATGCTTTTATAGTAACATTGGCCAGCATTTTATTTATGAAGCTGTTCTGGGTGAAGTATGACTTTAGGTGTTTTACCATAATGAAATAGAGAAAAAAAAAACAAATCTAATGCAATGATTAACTCAAAAGAGCAAACAAGTGACATTGGCTCTTTTAGCTCCAAGCCACAGATATTATATAAAGAGATTTTTGTTTTCATAAAACATTTAAACAACTATTGAATTATGTAGGTGTGTAGTACACCTATTTATATGACTTTTAAAAGAACCCTTGTTTTATTTTTTAATTAAAGTCCGATATAAATAAAAAAATTTATAAAAAATAATAAAGAATACGTTCAGAAGAAAACCGACAACATGAAGTTATATTACAATCAACCATTTATTTAAAACAAATTTAGCATAATTAACGATTAATACGAATTTTGTGTAACATAGTCAAACACATGCACCTCTTTATACTTATATATCAGTGATCTGTTTTGGGGCACACTTAATTATTCGATTTTTTTTAAATAAAAAATAGCAGTAATATAGCACAACAAGTGGTGAACTCACACGGTGTACTAAATATCTGCTTAAATGTCAGATTGTTAAATTTAAAAACTATTTTAAAGTTATAGAATAAATAGTACCAAGCATTTTTATTCATCACTAGCCAATCCCGGCGCGCGTTGCTACGCCCCTTCATGAATTTTAATCGCATTCTAAATTTTAATCGAATATCAAGTGCAAGGCTAAAAACTATAACTTTTTCTTTATGAGCGTGGCACTGCCCACTTTTCTAATTACGAAACTGTATAGTCATGACAGCTCAATAAGTGTGCAAAGTTTCAGAAAAATCGGTCCAGTGTAAGTACCTCAAAATGATACCTTTTTTTATGGGCGTGGCACTGCCCGTTTTTCTAAATACGAAACTGTATAGTCATGACAACTCAATATGTGTGCAAAGTTTCAGAAAAATCGGGCCAGTGCAAGTACCCCAAAATGATACCTTTTTTTTAATGGGCGTGGCACTGCCCACTTTTCTAATGACGAAAGTGTAAAGTCATGACAGCTCAGTATGTTTGCAAAGTTTCAGAAAATTCGGTCCAGTGCAAGTAGCTAAAACTGATAACTAATTTTTTATGGGCATGGCCCCGCCTATTTTTTCAATCACGAAATTATAAAGCCATGACAGCTCATATGTGTGCAAAGTTTCAGAAAAATCGGTCCAGTGCAAGTACCTCAAAATTAAAACTTTTTTAGGGGCGTGGCCCCGCCCACTTTTCTTATCACGAAATTATTTAGTCATGACAGCTCGATATGTGTGCAAAGTTTCAGAAAAATCGGTCAAGTGCAAGTAGCTAAAACTGATAAATAATTTTTTATGGGCGTGGCTCCGCCCACTTTTTTCACCCATAAACACTCCCTGGTATGTGTACAACAACTTACCAAAGTTTGAGTCAGATCGGTTTTACAGTTTCGGAGTCTATAGCTAACACATACACACACACACACACACACAGAGTTTCACTTTTATATATATAGATGTAGTCTTGTTTCATCAAGTTATTATTTTTTTCTCCACTTATTTCAAATTTCAGCTTTCAAAGTCTATAGATAAAACACATTTTATTCTCTGCCCCCATTTATACCAAATATTAAATTTCATATATAAAAAAAATTAACAAAAATATTCTCTTCGAACTGCAATTATCTGATAAATTAATATGCCTTGAAAGAGTACAATATTTTTTTAATGTAAATTTTTTTTAAAAACATATTTTTGTAAAACGGTTATTTTTAATACTAATGCATGTAATTTTTTTGTCGAGGTGTATTTCTGTGGTACATATTTATATCACTGAAAAACTCAATTTTGTAAAAGGTGTGAGTTAGGACCTTTTTATTTGTGACCATCGATATACATATATATCTAATAGTCGCCCGGTACGTGCTTCGCTACGTTTCAAGTAAAATAATATACAATTTTAATTAGAACATCAAATTCATTAATTAAAAAGAAATATATTTTCAAATTCCCCCTAAATTCCAAAATTTCGAAAAAGTACAAAAATTCATTGTAGATAGCTTTAAGGAGAGTAAAACTACGTTTTTACTTTTTTCCTATTGCTATCCCTCTCAAAGATAAATGCTGTTCAAAAAAGTACAAAAGTTCAGTTTTTACCCATTTTATACCCTTAAAACTAAAAATTTCTAAAAAGTACCGGACACCTATCCAATTATTTTTAACAGGCTCTTTGGCCCTTTCTGAATTTTTTTGATATCTTTATTAAGCCCAAAAATACTGAGTTACCGATTTTACCCTTTTTTATCCGTAAACCGCTCGACAAACTGCAAACAAAGCCTAAACATTTGGTTTGGATAGGTGGGCCCGTTCTTGAGTTACAAAATAACAACGAAAAGTGGCATTCATTTTTACATATATAGATATGATATATACCGTAACAAATACCAAATAAATTTAAAATGTGCGCTAAATGAAAACTCTGTACATTTAAAGTTAAAGGGACTTAGTTATTACCGCCACAAATACAAAGTCCCTAGTAAATTGAAACAACTCCCTCCCAATGAAATAATTCCCAACAAAAATTTAGTAAATGCTTTTCAAAAAATTGTTCTCTTAATGAAACAACACCAAACAGAGATTAAATAGCTCCCAGCAGAATAAAAATAACTCCTTAAGAAAAATTTCCAAGTTCATATAATTTCGAACCTAAAAATAAGATGTTACTAGTATAAAATAATTCCCAACGAAGTGTGTAAAGGTTTCGCTTAAAAAAAGTACTGTAGACAGATGAGACAATATTTATTTCAATTCTTGATATTACTTTTAATCAAACGGTTTAAAGTTGTTACTTAAATTTTAAATTAAAATAGGCCAAAACAAATTCGAAGGAACCACAAGGCCAACAAATATTAAAAAAGTGCCACAAATAGCACTTTTGTGCCACATTTTGCATCACTGTTATGTATTGAGCTTTTTTAATAAAACAAAGATCAAAGATAGCAGTATCTTACAAATGCGACATATATAAGATATGTATATCTTTGAATCTTTGAAGCAATACAATTTATGTTTACTTTAATTTTAAAATTAAATTTAATATACTTTTCTCATTGTACTTAAGAACAAATAGTGTATACTATAGATCAAGGCATAAATATTTATTCATCAGTACATTGCAGTTCATAGAGAATATTTTGTTTATGTTTATCTGAAGTGTGATACTTGAAATAAATATGATAAGAGAGAGAGTATTGTTTTTAATATATAGGTAATGGCAGCTAAAGTTTAAAATAAGTGAAGAAAAAAATAAACGGTTGACGAATCAAGACTAGCTGATGAATTAATTCGGCTTGCTATAGAATTAACTTTGCCAAGTGTGATATTGTGTTTGCCCATTTCACTCAATACCATTCTAAGCCAAAGAGATTTGAATGAAATTTATCTTTAAAATAAATAACGACTTCACTAACCTCATGGCATTATTTCTATCCCGGTAACTACGTTGAAAAAGTCAGGGACGTATACATAATCACTTATTTTGGTGATAAGTGGTACCAAGGGATTATTTTTTTGATAAACAACCCAAATTAAAATTAGTGCTTCCGACAAAGCATGTTTGTTAGGGGGAAATGTAAAAGTTTCACTTACAATCAAACTTTCGGAAGGCATGATATTTGTATGGCAATTTTACGCTTTGAAGCTTTCCTTTTTTTTGGTACAAAATCCGTAACCAAATATATAACGAAAAATGAAAAAGGGAGACACTAACGTTCGGCAGAAAAAAAATCGAATTTATCTAATTTGTGTTCGAAGGTGTACGGCTCACCATTTTTCGCTTATTACGCTCTAATGTTTACATTACGAGTAAACAAACAATGAAAATAATAAAGGGAATATCCATTTATATATGTATATATAGTGAAATTTATAAATATTTATTATACATGTAAGGCATCACTATAGAAATTTTAACAACTTTTCTGCTATTTGCTGTTTTTTTGAAACATTAAAACCAAAGTCGTAAAAATATCACTAAAAATTTTAAATCGGGTACAAAATAAAACATTGTCTACAAATTTTTATTATTCAGCCTGAACATCAACTGTTGTTTTCATAACTTCTTCCACACAATATTAAATTCAAAGACAAATAAACTTTCCTCCCGAAAAAAAACACTTTCTTTTGCAACTAAAATCTTTTGAAACTCTTCAATTCCAACACAGAAATATTAGATAAACCTATAACAAAGAGAAAAAATAAAAGAAACTGAAATGTTTAAGCAAAAAAAATACCTTAACAATTTATTGCACATCAAAGGTGCTTTGCATACATAAAATGTTAAAATCAACCAACAGCAACAACAACAAATGCTTTTGAAAACATTTTTGCAAACAACCAAAAAACAGTAATTTCTAAACGCCCGAGAAGAGAAGAAACAAGACGATAAAAAAAGTTGATCTCATGTTTAGAATAGTTAAAATCAAATTATAGAGTAAAAAACTGTTAACACTTGTTTTGTTGACGCTTTTATTAGTGCTTTGACTATGATGTTGCTGCTGTTGTAATACATTCACGTTAACAGCAACATACTGGCAAATAAAATTTTTACTTTAGTTGAAGTTTATATTATACACTACTGCTGCTGTCTCTCGTAGGCAGACAAATGCTTTAGCATACAAATGTGGTTCATTTGGTCACTAGGGCAGGCACGTACTAAACTAGAAAAAATTTAACAAAAACAACAAAAAAGATTAAGACTATCTATCTACTTAAATTTAACATTCAAGTGAACATGTTAAGATAGAGTTAGTCTGGTTGAAAATGTTTCTTTCCTCATAAGTACTTTTATATATAGATATACGCTCCTCGTATATTATACTAAGATCGAAAAATATACAGACGGACAGATAAATAAACAAACGTACACATCTTGCAAAGTGTTTGTGGCAACAAAATTGTTACAAATTATAATTCACCCCAGCAATTGTGGGAGAAGAATACAAAAAAATAAAGACCCAGTCAGGGAGACTTTTAACAATAATAGTAACATTAAAAATACAATAACACCAACAGCAGTTCTATGCAAATTGTGGGTAATTTATTTAAGTAAACCTAACGTAACTGCACTTAACTAGAAGATAGCTAAGCGAACTTTTAAGAAAAGAGACAAACAAACAACTACATACATACTTATATACTTATTTATGGTAACTAAGGATTGCTAGTTTAAACATTTTAATAAAATCTTTGCAAAAAAAAAATTCATATGATCATGGCCATGATCGACTAGACAAAATCAAGTAGCTTGTAAATAACCTAGAAATCTGAAAATATTAATGGAAAATTTAGTAACAAATAACTATACTTTTATGCCAGTGTTTCATAATAAAAATTTAAACAGAGAATCAAATAAATAAAATATAAAAATTTTAGTGAACTTATTCGAGTAGATTGAAAATTTATTAAGCATTTCACATAAGTAAAGTAAATACACCCTAAAATGAGAACTTAACGAACATATATACAAACAAGTAAAAGTGCTATATTCGGCCGTGCCGAATCTTATATACCCTTCACAACGTGTAGTCATACAATAACTGTAGTTTGTGTCACCATTCATCCCATATAAAATACGTACATACATATATAAAAACATCCCATTGTAAAATTATAAATTCTCGTATGTATGTTAAACAAGTAAGAGCACTATATTCGGCTGTGCCGAATCTTTAATACCCACCACCAATTTTGTGTACATTTAAAGCACATTATTTATTATTTTGTTAATCACTATGGAATAATCTCTTTAAAATAAAATATGTATTACTTTCTTTATAGAGGGTGGTTAATTTTTAGGGGCCCCTGTTGAAGGTGAACCACACATAAGCAACAAGTTTTTTTTGCATTTCATTTGACATTTCTCAATCTCAGACTAACTTAATCTGAACAGTGGAAAGATACCTAAATGAGCAACGCGTTAAAGTTATTCAGGTTTAATTATTTATTTTGTTTGATCTATTTTTTTAAATTTTCATATTTAAATATCCAATTTTTGTATTTAAATTCTCAATATTTCGCTACTCCTTCGTGTAGCATCTTTAGGAAAATTCATTATTATTAATTATTAATTAATTAATTCATTAATTATTATTAATTAATTATTTGTAAGTTAATTTTCAGGTTTAATATTCAGGTTTTTTTATGAAAATGGGCGTTCAAAACAAAATGCATTTTATGCACTTCGTAATTCTTTTGATCAACATAATCCTGCCTTCTTAGTTCGTTGAATGCGAACCACTGCTGGTTTTTGCGATAGTGTGGCAAAAGAGCAGTCAACATCGCCTCATCATCATGCCCAGCAATTGAGCATCAACATTGTCATTGAAAATTTGGACCATCAGATACTTCGATATGCTACTAAAATGCTTTTGTAAATGTAGTCTTTCAATGAAAGTGGGCGTTAAAGTAGGCGTGTCAATAAAGAGTCTGCTAATAAATACAACTTAGATATTTCAATATAGTCCTTTATTTTCCAAAAAACTTTGTCAATAGAGAAATTACATGAATTTAAGATAAACCGTTATATGGGAGGTAGGCGTTAAAGTGGACGTGTCACCTAAACTTTTTGACACAACAATTACATTGATTAGAAGGATATACGTAGCAAATTTGATCATCAAACCTCTAAATTTGGCGGTTTTATGAGCTTTTAAATTTCATTAACAGTAAATAACGTGAAAAGTGGGCGTTATAGTAGGCGTGTCAAAGTTGTATTTGCGAATGAGTACAACTTAGATGTTTCAATATAGCCCTTTATTATTCCAAAATTTTTATTAATAGAGAAATTATATGAATTTTAGGTAAAGCGTTATATGGGAGGTGGGCGTAAAAGTGGGCGTGGCCCCTTAATTTTCTGGCACAGTAATGACATTGACTAGGGGGCTATACGTAGCAAATTTGATCATCATACCTCTAATTTTGGTGGTTTTATGAACTTTTAAATTTCATTAACGGTAGACAACGTGAAAAGTGGGCGTTATAGTAGGCGTGTCAAAGTTGTTTTTGCGAATGAGTACAGCTTAGATGTTTCAATATAGCCCTTTATTATTCCAAAATTTTTATTAATAGAGAAATTATATAAATTTTAGGTAAAGCGTTATATGGGAGGTAGGCGTAAAAGTGGGCGTGGCACCTTAATTTTCTGGCACAGTAATGACATTGCCTAGGGGGATATACGTAGCAAATTTGATCATCATACCTCTAATATTGCTGGTTTTATGAGCTTTTAAATTTCAATAACGGTGGATAACGTAAAAAGTGGGCGTTATAGTAGGCGTGTCAAAATTATTTTTGCGAATGAGTACAACTAAGGTGTTTCAATATAGCCCTTTTTTATTCCAAAATCTTTATTAATAGAGAAATTATATGAATTTTAGCTAAAACGTTATATGGGAGGTGGGCGTAAAAGTGGGCGTGGCATATTGATTTTCCGTTACAAAAAAGCCCCTCACCAAAAAGCAAAGTGTGCAAAATTTCAGAGTCGTACATCCAATTTTGTTGCTTTTATGACGTTTTTGTTTTTAAATATACCGAAAAATACACTGTGCGGTATAAATTTTCGTACATTTTGATCGATAACTCCTCTCCTAATGCATAGATTTAGATAATTTTCGGGGAATAATATTGTTTTTACTCAGGAAATATATATTCGAAGTTTCATGTGTCTACGTTAATCCGTTTGGACACAATTCCATTTTATTCGATGTTCGTAGGACACGGTTTTTTCGACCTACTCTTGCTTTTCGAGCTATAACTCTCTTCCTAATATTCCGATTTAGCCCGTTTTCAATACCAAACAAACCTTGTCTATAAGAAAGATTCTGGCAAAATTTGAGCCCCCTAGCTATTTCGGTGCGACCTCTATCGTGCTTTCAACAGACGGACAGACGGACAGACGGACAGACGGACAGACGGACGGACATAGCTAGATCGTCATCAAATTAAACCCTGATTCAGAATATATATACTTTATGGGGTCTAAAATGGATATTTCGATGTGTTACAAACGGAATGACAAAATGAATATACCCCCACCATTTTTTTGGTGGCGGGTATAAAAAACAAAAAAATAAAAAAAAAATAAAAAAAAATTTAAAAAAAAAAATTTAAAAAAAAAATATTAAAAAAAAAATTAAAAAAAAAAAAATTATTATATATATAATATATATAAAACAAAAAAAAAATTAAAAGAAAAAAAAATTTTATAAAAAATAATAAAAATATAAATAATATATTAAATAAAAAATAAAAAAATATATAAAAAAAAAATTTAAAAAAAAAATTTAAAAAAATTAAAAAAAAAATTTTTTGGCTCAGCTGGGATTCGATGCCACGTTTTCTCTAACCAGTATACATACATGTTTGTATGTATGTATGTTGTTGTTGTAATGTTGTTTTTGTGAAAAAAAAATCGAGGTGGTCGTGGGTTTTTGCTCATATCTCAGTTGTTTATGTATCAATGTTTCTGATTTTCAATACCGTTCTACTCCCGAATATTTCTGATATTTTAATACCTCACCCGGGTCCGAGCGATGTCGGGGGTCTTCAAAAAGTTGATTTCAACATACACACGGACAGACGGTCAGACGGACAGACTGACAGAGCTTAATCGACTCCCCTATTCATAAGCTTTCAGAAAATATATACTTTATGGGGTCGGAAATGAAAATTGTAGAAATTTCACACGGAATGACAAACCTATATATACCCTTTTTCACTGTGTGAAGGGTATAAAAATACTTTAAAAGTATGTATAGAGCAATTTTTAATTTTCATTAGACTCTATTTCAAAAACTTTACATATTTCTCATTGGATTCTATGATTTATGTTGGAAAACTCTGAACTAGATATTCTTAAAACTATAAATTGTGTTTTGTTTCTAACATTAATTAGCCTTGACATTCAAAAACCTCCTTTTACAAGCAAGGGAGCTGTATTCAATCATGCCGAATCTAATAATACCCTTCACCATAATGTCTACATCGTAGTGTAGCTATGCGCCATATTTATGTCTTTGATATTGAATTTTTACATAATTAATTGTATTTTGCTAGTCAAGTTATTTCATGTGGTATCCATATTAATAGGATTAAGAAACAAAATTTCCACCATATTTTTGTAGGCGCCTTCTTGGAGTTTACATTTTTTCATAGTATTTTTCCCACAACATTGGTTTTAAATAAAAAGGCTTTACCAGTAAAATTTTACTTTATTTTAATGGTCAAGACCTTTCATTTGTGGGGGTAGAAGGCTGCAAAATCGTAATTACTACATTTGACCCATACATCCACCATTTTATTTAGGACACCATCTTGCATTTAAACTTTTTCATAGTTAACTGTATTCTGTTGGTCAAGTCCCTTCATATGATACTGATATTGAGGGGATTACATTTTTTATTACTAGATTAGACCCATATACAAATTATTGTACACCATTTTGTATGGCGGTCATCATGGATTTTACATTTTTTATAATGTATTATATTTTGCTAACGAAGCACTTAAATTTGATGCCCATACTGTGTCTATCAATTGTACAGAAGCTGAAAAAATCGATTTTCACTTTTTTCAGGAATAATTTTCGAGTCTACGATTTTTAATTTATAGTCTTTATCGTTCTCAAAAATTATTAAAAAGCTTGAGGATCTTATAAAGTATCGGGTGTCCCAACTAGAACGCAATTTTTAAATTTTAAATAAAACACAGATATTTAAAAAAAAATCTTGAAACTTTATTATATCGTAAAGTAGACAGAATAAGGTTATGTATAAAACAATATATCGTGCAGATGGCCGCCTCGGCTTTGCTGGCACACACGCGATCTTTTAATGAAATTTTCAATGACCTTTTTGCATAAATGCTGCGGTGTTTCATTAATGCAGCGTCCAATTTCCTCTTTTAAGGCTTGAGTCGTCGTCGGCTTATTCGCGTAAACCATCGACTTCGAAAAACCCCAAAGAAAAAAATCTAAAGGTGTTAAATCACACGATCTAGGCGGCCAATTCTGGTCTCCAAAACGCGAAATAACACGACCGGGAAATGACTGATGCAGCAATTGAATTGTTTCTCTGGCTGTATGACATGCTGGCTTCAGTTCCTGAGTCAATTGAAGGTTGTATGCATGAAGATGTAAATCTTTCGTCAAAATTCGCTGCATAGTGGATTTGGAGACACCAATTTGCTGAGCTCGGTGTCGAATTGAGGTGGATGGAGTTTGAGCGACATTTTCGGTCGATTTATATATTTTTCCAAAAAAAGGTTTTGCCTACAAGGACTGATTCGTCCAGAGTTTTTCTAGCGGCAAATTATATCTTTAACTAGTAACAAAGGCCTCCATAAATTATTTAGGAATTAAAAATATTGACTTTTGTGGCAAATACATGAAAAAAAAGAAACTGTTGTGCTTATTTGCTCAAATCTAAGGCGATTGTGCTTGATTTCTATAGCGATTTATAACTGGATGGTTGCAAAAAGATAGATACCACATGTAGATCCGCGCAACATCTGAGTGCCTATGAAAGTTGATTTTAACCAACACACGAACAGACATTGCTCAATCGACTTCCCTAGTCATAAGCTTTCAGAAAATATATACTTTATGGGGTGGGAAAAGAATATTATAGAAATCACAAACGGAATGACAAATCTTTATATGAAGAAGGGTTAAAAATGGCAAATCAATATACTCTTAAGTAACAAAGAAACAAACAAGTTTGTTGCTAAAGTCTTTTGTTTAAAAATTTTCTTATAGCAGTTGCTGTAAAAAAATCTAGCTTGTTTGATTTTTTAATATATGTGGTAGCCCGAAAGCTATAAAAATCAGTTTTTTAACATAATTAATAATTAAGTTTTTTTAAAACGTCAACTTTGTCTTAAGTTTAAAATTAAAATCTTAAAGACTGAAAAACAAAAACGCCAACTGAGTTCAAACCAATAACAAACGTTAAAAAAAAACAAATTATGTTAATTTAATAAATAAAAATGTGTGTGAAATTTTTAATTTGTAAATTGATCCAAAATAATTTATAGTATTTGAACATCCAATCGCTATGCAAAGGTGTTAGCATGAGGTTTGCCAACCTTGTAGATTGTTATTACTGTTGTCTCTTTTGTTTTTTTTTTTATTTGAGGAAGATGTAAATTTATGTTTCTTTTTTAATTTCAAAGATCTTTTTATAATAATTGCCAATTTTTTATCTTATTTTGAAATATTACAGCTTTCGTATATGAAAACCTGTCTTGAACAGGGTTTAGTTTTATTTATTATGGATTATTTAATAAAACCAAGATCATTTATTATAACTGGACTACTTTTTATTATATTTAGCCCCATATTTATACTCAATTTTTTAGTTTAAAAAAGTGTTTTTTTTTTTTGTACAATAATGTTTAAAAATATATGTTTTATGACTATTTGTAAATATTTTGAAACATACATATTTATTGATACTTTTGAAATTTTATTTTAATTTTAAATAAATGTTATTTATTTCATTTTTAGTTAGTTGATTTTTTTAATATTATGGAATACAAATTTATATTCCACAACACTTTTAAAATTTTATTTCGAAGCAAATAAAGATTTATTAAGTTGACTAGACACTATCAGAGAACTCATTATGTATTTTATTTGTATGTATGTTACATCGAAATATTATTTTTTTTTTTTTCCAACAATCACCATCGGTGTAATAATCAAACACATTTTCACAGCCACTGCCATAATTTTCATGTACATTAGATAGAGACTATGCGGAATGTGAGTATACTGGAAAGGGGGGTGTTTTAATACCATGTGAGATAAGGCCATGATGGCTTTATCTCTCATTCAATAGGGAGATAAAGCCTTTTTTTAATTTGAATGGGAGGTTAAGCCATCATGGCCTTATCTCACATTAGCAATATTAGAAAATGGCTTTATCTTTCATTTAAATTTTGAAGAACTTTTGCATTTTACATTGATTAATAGTTTTCTTATTTTTATAATTAAGAGGTAATAATGATAAAAAAGCAAAATTTGAAAGGGAAAATCAATACTTTTCTTATTTTAATAATTAATTTATTTTTATTCTTGTGACGCACGCAGGAAAACTTTATTCAGCGAAGCCACCTGCCGCGTCCAACTGGAGGAGAAAACCCGTAAGCAAGGCCGCAGGCCGCAACGCAGAAAAACTTTAGTATGCGAAGCCAGATTCCAATACTTTACTTTAGTGTTTCTGGGAAAAGACATTTTTTTATTCTTGTGACGCACGCAGGAAAACTTTATTCAGCGAAGCAACCTGCCGCGTCCCACTGGAGGAGAAAACCTGTAAGCACGGCCGTAGACCGCCACGCAGAAAAACTTTAGTACGCGAGGCCAGATTACAATACTTAACTTTAGTGTCTCCGAGAAGACATTCTTTTACAGAATGTTATTATTATCGGAATCTGGCTTCGCATATAAAAGTTCTGAATCCTTAGGTAACTATAAGGATTGGTTTATGTTGTACTTACTGTATTCGAGATACTTCTTTTTGGTTGCTAACAAATTGGGTTTATATAATACGGGTTTTATTCCTCATTCTTTTTGTACTGTTATATTCATATATTGTCTTCTGATCATTACCAGCCTCGGATCTTCTAGGCAGATCTTAATTTAACACAATTTCCAAACATATTTCACCTGTGCTGCCAAGGATTTGTTATTCCGTTTGTAATTTCTACAATATTCATTTCGCACCCCATAAAGGAAACATTTTCTAAACGCTTATGACTAGTGGAGTTAAACAAGAACCGTCGGTCTGTCCGTCTAATATTTTGTTCGTATATCCGTATATCCGTGTGTTATTTAAAATCAACTTTTAGAAGACCCCACCTATACTTAGCACTGATCTGTGTATGATATCAACCTTTTACAAATATCCGATAATAAATTACTTTTTGAATTCAGCACAATCGCCCTAATAACTTCCTGAGATATTAGCAAATCTCAATGTTTTTTAGCCCTAAAATAATTTACAGACGCTTTTGCTAATGTTTTAGATATGACATGCCTCTAGGACTATTAGTAAAAATTCTAAAACAAATCTGTTACTAAGCGTCAAATATTGTAGGCAAAAAAAGTAAGTTTTAGCACCTGATGAAGACAATAAAATAAAGACCGTAGCCTCAATAACTATTGCTGAGAAAAACTGACAAATCGGCTAAAACATATCAACTATTTCGGTATTTTTCCTGAAATTAACAAACGAAAATTGTTTTTTTTTTCAGCTTCTGAATAACAAGAATAAGTACAAGGCATATCCATAATGAACTCGTATCCAATCAGCTGACTGTTTTTTTATGTAAAATTTATAAGCGTTACCAACTTTTCTTAAAAGTCTGTTTGTATTTGTCAAACACAATTTTTTTATTTTGATTATAAATAAACAATTCGCAGTATCAGTTGGTTTAAAACGTTTTAGAAAATACAAAACCATGAATAAAAAGTTTTCGCTCTTAAGTTTTTTAAAAATTATTTAAATCAAAGAAAAAATAAAAAAAATTATATAACATATGCCGGCATATATACAAAAAAAAAATGCATGTGTTTTTTAATTGTTGTGCTTCTTGCCGCCATGCATATGCCTTGGAGAAGTGATGTGGGAATTAACCAAAGGCTAATATAATACACTGTAAAAAATGTAAAAACTATAATGGCCACCATTACAAAATAGCGTACAATAAATTTATTAATGTGTAAAATCTAGTAATTAAAACTGATACCACTTTAGCAACAACAAAATTGGTATCAAACAAAAGGATCTGACCAGTAGAAAAAAGTAAACCATGCAAAAGTTAGAATACAAGCTGGCATCCGAAAAAATGGCAGATATATTGTTCAAATATAGTAATTACAGTTTTACCCTCTTCAACTCACCTCTAATGTTCGTGTAAAATGAAAGGGCTTGGCCAGTAGAATACAGTAAACTATGAAAAGGTTAATGTCTAAAATAAAATGGCGGATAATTTTTTTTCTTTACTCTATTAACATGAGTAATAATTGAAAGGGCTTGGCTATTCAAGTACATAATTATGCAAAAATTCAAAGTTAAAGCTAAATTCGAAAACAATAATAAAACATGACATATAGATCTGAAATTTAAGCTAAGGTACGATGTGGTCGCTATACCTTTGTACATGCTAATGAAGGTATTATCAGATGCGTTAGGGCCGAGGAAAACCAAGTTTGTTACTTTATAATTCCTATACGATTTTCATCTACTTTTTCGAAGGCAAAATTTTACTTTTCATTAAACGTAATATATTAATTGTATGCTCACAATACTGAACTATTAGCTAAGTAATGTTTCCTTTTGATGGAAAATCAATAAAGTCGATTTATTATGTTCAAACATGTTTAGGGCAACTGGCATATTTTTTTTTAATATTGTATGACTAATTTTAGTGCAAGTGCATTTAGCTGTAGCAGTGTAATTTTATTTTAAATATTGTTCAGAAAATAAAATATGTATAATCATCCATCTTTACTAACCTTAAACTGTCAGTTGTCGACAATTTTTAAAATTTTGATCAATACTTTACTACACGAATGGCAGTACGTTTTAATTATGTGTAAATTTTAAGACCTCTTATGGTGTCCAAAGTAAAACTGGTAAATATTTTTGGATTGATTTTTGATAAGTTATTAAATTTTAATTAATGTTTATAGCAAATTTATTGTTATATTTAATACAAATGTCAAAAGTAATTTAAAAGTCTGTATTAAATATTCAAAACAAGATGCATTCATTTCATCATCATGGAGAACATTATCATGTTAAAATTTGTATGTTAAATTTTAATTATATTTATTAATATGGGAAAAATATCCCATTTATGTCATAAATTTTATTTAAGTTAAGTAGTTGTATTCAATTTTATTTTATTTTATACAGTTTTCAGTCAAACAAAGTCTTTGAAATGAAATAAATTATTTCTTAGTTGATTACGTTCAATTTTGATATGCAATCATCATCATGTTTATGAATGATATTTTAAAATACTTTTTGCCGTCTTAAATGATTTTTGATTTTTATCAAAAACCGACGACAATACTTGTTTGCTTAAGTTATAACTTTTTTCAGAAAACAAATAAACAAGTCAGTTAAAAATAATCTTGTGTTGATTTGTTGCTGCTTGTTGTATTAAAATGATTATGACAGTATTGTTATGCAAATTTAAATTATCTTTCAAAGGTGTTAAACAACAAAATTAAACTAAAATATTTGTTTTACCATCAAAATTTCTTGAAATAAAATTTGTAAACAACAGCAATATTTTTTACTTTTATTTTTCCTTATTTCTGATAATTGTGTAAAAAGAAAAGTCAATACAAAGAATAATTAATACTAACACCTTGACCCTGAAAAGTAACTTAAAAAAGTTAAAAAAGAATTAAAAAAACACCAGTGTGTAAATAGATAACTATTTCAAAATATAGCTGGATTCTTTTGAGAGTATAATTAACATTTATACATACTGAACACACCTAAATATGATTGATTTTTTAAATTTAGCAGTTTTTTGGGATTTTTTTTTTTTTCAACTAAAAATTCTCACACGAAGTTTTTAAACGAAAAAATTGTTTGTGTATCTAATCTATTATATAAACAAAAGACTTAGGCAACAAACATGCTAATTATATTAACGTGTGTAAACATTGTGATGTTTTTTAGAAAACAACTCCAAAGCTTAAAGTGTTTAAAAATATGTTAATAAATTAAAAGAATTTCTTGTACACGTGTTGTTAAACAATAGCCTAAAGGCGGCTTAATTAATTATATAGAGACTTAACAAAAAATTTATAGATGGTTTAAAGTATTATTTTGATGAATTTCTTTTTGATTCTTTTTTTAGTTGATTGCTTTACTAACCGAAGTTTATCTGAAAAATGTTAAAAACAAAAATTCTTCAAGTTAATTTTCTTGGAAATTTTAAATTTATTTTTATATTATATCACGCAATGGTGTTAATCGTAAAACGAATAGTTATAAATAAATTTTGTAAGCAGTTGTTATTTACCTTTGAGAATATAGGCTGTAGAAATTTTAGCTTTAAGTACAGATGATGAGTTTAAAATGTAGAAAAAAAAAGAAAAATAGTACATATTATAATAAATTTATGAAATATTTGATAAAAAAAAAAGGTTGCTCTTTGCAAAAAATCGTCAAGGCGATTTTATTAATGGAAACCATATCCTAATTTATACAGAAAGTGTAAGCGACTTTCAATTTTCAAGTTTGGATCAAAATTTAGAGAGTTAATTTAAGACCTATTTGACTACAATAAATTATTAAATATGTATGGGTTGATTTTTTAGCCGTTTGAGTTTTTTTTTTTTATTTATTTTCATTAATTTATTTGTTTGAAAATTAGTTATAATCCAGCAAAACAAGATTGATTGATATTAAGTGATTAAGTGATAGTGCCAGCGGTTTAAAGTTTATATATTTTGATGGAACTTAATCTAATACTATAACTGGTTTAAAATTACAAAAAATAAAGAAAATTTACAAAACTGAATGAAATATTTCTTTGGCCGATAAATTAATGCATTTAATGTACTTTTTAACGAATATTTCCTATACACGAAAGGCTTTACGAATATAAAAAAAAAATCCTGTAGACGTCAGATCTTATGATTTTGGCGGCTAAGAGACTGCTTTAAAATGTGCAATTAATTGCTAACCACACTCGCCTCTCAATAGGTTCATAGTATCGCCTGTAAAAAAATTTTGTGCAAAAAATGGTCACCTTTTTCATCATCGTTCTTGAAATAGTATCGAAGTAAAAATGTATTTTTCAGGGTGAATTTGCAGCTCTTTAACCTTCTCTAGCTGCTCAGGGATGGAAATCATGGTACAATTGTACTTTTTAAAGTACATTTTCGACCTTGTTGGTACCGTGGTACTACCGCGAGCTACTTGGTACAATTTAAAAATTCCAATGTCTCACTATATGGCAACAATAATTCTGTCCATGTTCTCTTTAATTTTGTTTGTGTGTGTCTTATTTTATACTACCAACTTCTCTGGTTTTGTTGCAATGCTATTGTCAAAGCAAATTCATGTACCAGGTGGTGTCAAGACTGCAAAAACAAAATCTGTCTAGTACTTTATTTCAAACTTCTTACAAAAATTACCTGTTAATTTGGCACCACCTGGTACATGAATTCGCCTTGGCTGGTGTTATATGTATTTTATTTTATTTAGGATACGTAAGCATTTAAAGTGGACTTTAATAATGAAGTACTAAAATGGTTCGGTAAGTTTACTCCAGAAAAAGTTATTATGGGAGAAACAAATTCAATAGTACCTCTTCTGGTTAAAATGTTTCCATACAAACAAACAAATATTGAAGCAATAAATAATCAGTACAGAGCACTAGCCGATTTCATTGAACTTAGATCGCACAAAGATTCCAATATTTCCTATTTTTGGTCTAAAGTATCACAGATAAAAAAATGAATTAAATGAGTTCATGTTCCCAGATATTTCAAGAATTGTAAGAGGAATTCTGTCTATTCCGCATTCCTCGACCAACGTAGAGTTTTTTCTTTCTAAAACCTAATTAAAACAAAGGAAAGAAATAGACTAAATTTAAAATTTAATACAAAGAAAAGATTTACTAAAGTCAACAAATTCTTGTTGCTTTAATTTTAAAATAACAGACAATTTATTATCTTAAAGTATTTAATAAATAAAATTTGTTAAACAACTGATCTATACGTATGTACCTATGAATGTAATATTTAATATTTTTATTGTATGCTTCTTAATTTTTATAAACATTTTTGTTAAGTTTATGTTTTTATTAATAAATATTAAAAAAAATGGTACCGTCATGGCCTAAAAAGTACATTTTGTTTTCACACTTGGAACAAAATCATAAAAGCCATTTTCCTTCCCTGTAGCTGCTTCTTTGAAGTGGCCTGATCTTACTGAGTATTTTTATCATCACCAAATGTCATAAATCTTTTTTAATAAAATATGTAACACCAAATAAAAAGGAGTGGTTTGATGATGCAACACGAAGTATAAGAAAGATAAAGGCTTACTTTTTTACGCAGCAAATCAATCAAAAAGAATGTAATGCATTCTAAATTAAAAGTTTATTGAAAGCAATTTAACATTGTCTGACATGAATATAAAAACTTATAATCATTGGTCCTTTCTACAACTCATGCATGTATCTTAAGCCTTTTTTCAAATTTTTTAAATCAATTACAATAGTTAGAAGTTAAATAATCTTTAAAACCTAACAGTCCTTTTTTTAAATTAAAAATTTAATTTAAGATTCTTGCACTGCACAGTTTATTATTTAATATTTCTTTTCATTCAAACACTATTCCCACCATTTTACATACACAGATGCCAATCTGAATATCGAAACCAAAGATGTTTATAACTTTTAAGCATTTCCTGGACATTCACCACATTAGAGATTTTTCTATTTGTATTTTTCTATCTTGTCATCCGTCTGTCCGTTTGTTCGTTGCAATTAACAGTTACAAAAAAAATTAAGCCCGGCATAAAAAAATACAGATTTTCCATGTGTAAAACATTGTTGTAAACCATAATTTATTGTATGCATACATAATACTTGCTTATAGGAAATTAATGTACAAAAACAACAACATACATTTATGTATGTTTAGAAAAGAAAAAGAACAAGTAAGAGCACTATATTCGGCTGTGCCGAATCTTTAATACCCACCACCAATTTTGTGTACATTTAAAGCACATTATTTATTATTTTGTTAATCACTATGGAATAATCTCTTTAAAATAAAATATGTATTACTTTCTTTATAGAGGGTGGTTAATTTTTAGGGGCCCCTGTTGAAGGTGAACCACACATAAGCAACAAGTTTTTTTTGCATTTCATTTGACATTTCTCAATCTCAGACTAACTTAATCTGAACAGTGGAAAGATACCTAAATGAGCAACGCGTTAAAGTTATTCAGGTTTAATTATTTATTTTGTTTGATCTATTTTTTTAAATTTTCATATTTAAATATCCAATTTTTGTATTTAAATTCTCAATATTTCGCTACTCCTTCGTGTAGCATCTTTAGGAAAATTCATTATTATTAATTATTAATTAATTAATTCATTAATTATTATTAATTAATTATTTGTAAGTTAATTTTCAGGTTTAATATTCAGGTTTTTTTATGAAAATGGGCGTTCAAAACAAAATGCATTTTATGCACTTCGTAATTCTTTTGATCAACATAATCCTGCCTTCTTAGTTCGTTGAATGCGAACCACTGCTGGTTTTTGCGATAGTGTGGCAAAAGAGCAGTCAACATCGCCTCATCATCATGCCCAGCAATTGAGCATCAACATTGTCATTGAAAATTTGGACCATCAGATACTTCGATATGCTACTAAAATGCTTTTGTAAATGTAGTCTTTCAATGAAAGTGGGCGTTAAAGTAGGCGTGTCAATAAAGAGTCTGCTAATAAATACAACTTAGATATTTCAATATAGTCCTTTATTTTCCAAAAAACTTTGTCAATAGAGAAATTACATGAATTTAAGATAAACCGTTATATGGGAGGTAGGCGTTAAAGTGGACGTGTCACCTAAACTTTTTGACACAACAATTACATTGATTAGAAGGATATACGTAGCAAATTTGATCATCAAACCTCTAAATTTGGCGGTTTTATGAGCTTTTAAATTTCATTAACAGTAAATAACGTGAAAAGTGGGCGTTATAGTAGGCGTGTCAAAGTTGTATTTGCGAATGAGTACAACTTAGATGTTTCAATATAGCCCTTTATTATTCCAAAATTTTTATTAATAGAGAAATTATATGAATTTTAGGTAAAGCGTTATATGGGAGGTGGGCGTAAAAGTGGGCGTGGCCCCTTAATTTTCTGGCACAGTAATGACATTGACTAGGGGGCTATACGTAGCAAATTTGATCATCATACCTCTAATTTTGGTGGTTTTATGAACTTTTAAATTTCATTAACGGTAGACAACGTGAAAAGTGGGCGTTATAGTAGGCGTGTCAAAGTTGTTTTTGCGAATGAGTACAGCTTAGATGTTTCAATATAGCCCTTTATTATTCCAAAATTTTTATTAATAGAGAAATTATATAAATTTTAGGTAAAGCGTTATATGGGAGGTAGGCGTAAAAGTGGGCGTGGCACCTTAATTTTCTGGCACAGTAATGACATTGCCTAGGGGGATATACGTAGCAAATTTGATCATCATACCTCTAATATTGCTGGTTTTATGAGCTTTTAAATTTCAATAACGGTGGATAACGTAAAAAGTGGGCGTTATAGTAGGCGTGTCAAAATTATTTTTGCGAATGAGTACAACTAAGGTGTTTCAATATAGCCCTTTTTTATTCCAAAATCTTTATTAATAGAGAAATTATATGAATTTTAGCTAAAACGTTATATGGGAGGTGGGCGTAAAAGTGGGCGTGGCATATTGATTTTCCGTTACAAAAAAGCCCCTCACCAAAAAGCAAAGTGTGCAAAATTTCAGAGTCGTACATCCAATTTTGTTGCTTTTATGACGTTTTTGTTTTTAAATATACCGAAAAATACACTGTGCGGTATAAATTTTCGTACATTTTGATCGATAACTCCTCTCCTAATGCATAGATTTAGATAATTTTCGGGGAATAATATTGTTTTTACTCAGGAAATATATATTCGAAGTTTCATGTGTCTACGTTAATCCGTTTGGACACAATTCCATTTTATTCGATGTTCGTAGGACACGGTTTTTTCGACCTACTCTTGCTTTTCGAGCTATAACTCTCTTCCTAATATTCCGATTTAGCCCGTTTTCAATACCAAACAAACCTTGTCTATAAGAAAGATTCTGGCAAAATTTGAGCCCCCTAGCTATTTCGGTGCGACCTCTATCGTGCTTTCAACAGACGGACAGACGGACAGACGGACAGACGGACGGACATAGCTAGATCGTCATCAAATTAAACCCTGATTCAGAATATATATACTTTATGGGGTCTAAAATGGATATTTCGATGTGTTACAAACGGAATGACAAAATGAATATACCCCCACCATTTTTTTGGTGGCGGGTATAAAAATAATCAAAGGCAAATTTTTTCTATTTTCAGATTTTTTTATTAGTTTTGGTTTATCAGTTTTAGTCAAGTCGTTTTACTAATTAGAGGAAAAAAACCTACAGAGATTGTTTGTTGTTGGCAAAAAGCACATACCACACACGTACCTGATGAAGTTTCTAAAATTCGTAGGAACGTTGACTAGTACAACAGCACTAGTTGTAGCAGTAGCGGCTACATGCAACAGCAGCAACAACAACAAAATTAAAGAATAAGCTTAAACAAGTAGACACATTTTGTAACGGGATTATTGTTTAGCCGAATACATCCTCACGTACACAGTCTGAGAGTATGAGTTTAAGAAGGAATAATTAAAAGAATTTTGGTATTTTAATAGGCAATTGAAATGTCTTGTTTGTATGCACTTGCATACAACAACCGTGTTAAAATGGAACAAAAAAAATGATGTGTGTGAAAATTGCATCGATTGAAAAAATACGCAAAAAAATTTTTTTATATTTTTTCTGCTAAACATACAAATTGTTAAGTGTTTCAAATTGTTTGCTGTTGGTATGCGCTGTTGTAATTTGATTAGTGTAAGTTGTTAAGATAGTTTTTTAATGTATTAAATATGTTTTAGATTATGTTAAAATGTAGTTACTCCGCGAATATTTTATTTTTACATTGTAATAGGAAAAAAAATAAACTTTTAATCTTTAAAGCAATCAAAACGTGTACTTCATCTTAAAGTTTTTTATTCTACTGAAAATCTTAGGCTTAAATAATTATGTCCTCCTGTCTGTTTTTTTTTTAAATTATCTTGCAATAATAGTGATACAATTTAATCATTAAAAATACATAATTTGACGTATTTTATTAATAACATATCCAATGCTGCTTTGTGGTTGGTTTATTAACAAACACTTGTGAGTTAACATTTCGGTAAAGAAAGCAATTACAAGATCTGTGAGGATAATTACATGAACCATTTCATTGATAAAGTCATCAACAACTTTTTTATACCCATCACCTGTGGTGCACAAGGGTATATATAGCTTTGTCATTCCGTTTGTAATTTCTACAATTTTCATTTCCGACCCCATAAAGTATATATTTTCTGAAAGCTTATGAATAGAGGAGTCGATTAAGCCCTGACCGTCTGTCCGTCTGCCCGTCTGTCCGTGTGTTGGTTGAAATCAACTTTTAGAAGCAACTATATGTTTCTCAGATCTGTATATGGTATCAATCTCTTGGAAATATCCAGGAATGAATCGCTATTGAAATTCAGCACAATCGCCCCATAACTTTCTGAGATATGAGCAAAAAACCACGACCACCTCGTTTTTTTCACAATTACAACAACAACATACATACATACATACATACATGTAAAAAACATACCAAACAAAATGATAAAAAAAACTACAAAAAAAAAATTTTTAAAAAATTTTAAAAAAAAATTAAAAAAATTTTTTAAAAATTTTTCTAAAAAAATTTTTTAAAAAAAATATAAAATATAAATAATATATTAAATAAAATAAAATTTTTTTTTTTAATGTGCCCAATTATTTCGGATATTTTCAGCAAAGTCTCAAATCTATCATCAAATAAAACAAAGAAATAAAAAAAATATGCTAAAACGTAAAAAGCAGATATTCTAAATTTATTTTTCAAGATTATCTTCGTTGTATTAATGCATTGCATAGTTATTAGTACACAATATCAGCAGCTCATATAAAGGGTGTTTTTATAGAGGCATAGAACTTTGAAATGGAATAAATTAAAGAAATATTTTTTAAATTAACTTTATTCGAGAGATAATCGTCTAGCGTTATAATTTAAATATGACTTCTGTCATATGACCACCATGGCTGACTCGGACGTAGTCTAATCTGGAGGTCCATTTTTTTATGAATTTTTTCAATATTTATGCTTAGACGTATATCGGTAATTGCGCGGCGAATGTTGTTCTTTAAGTAGTCAATTATTTTGGGCTTATTGGCGTAGACTAGACACTTTACATATTCCCACAGAAAATAGTCTAGAGGCGCTAAATCACACGATCTTTGAGGCGAATTCACGGGTCTGAAACGTGAAACTATACGGTTTCCAAACATTTCCTTCAATAAATCAGTTGTGGCACAAGCTGTGTTATATGCTGAGTTGTCTTGTTGAAACCACAGCTCCGGCAATTCATAATTGTTCCATTGATGAACAAAAAAGTCAGTAACTATGGCTCTATAGCAGTCACCATTACCTGTAACGTTCTGACTATCATCATTTTTAAAAAGGTACGGACCAATAACTCCACCAATTCATAAAGCACACCAAACAGTCAGTGTTTTTGAATATAATGGTGTCCAACACACACTTGCGAATTATACATTTAAGCAAAAGTGAGATTTATCGCTAAACAAAATTCACTTATAACAAGTAAGAGCACTATATTCGGCTGTGCCGAATCTTTAATACCCACCACCAATTTTGTGTACATTTAAAGCACATTATTTATTATTTTGTTAATCACTATGGAATAATCTCTTTAAAATAAAATATGTATTACTTTCTTTATAGAGGGTGGTTAATTTTTAGGGGCCCCTGTTGAAGGTGAACCACACATAAGCAACAAGTTTTTTTTGCATTTCATTTGACATTTCTCAATCTCAGACTAACTTAATCTGAACAGTGGAAAGATACCTAAATGAGCAACGCGTTAAAGTTATTCAGGTTTAATTATTTATTTTGTTTGATCTATTTTTTTAAATTTTCATATTTAAATATCCAATTTTTGTATTTAAATTCTCAATATTTCGCTACTCCTTCGTGTAGCATCTTTAGGAAAATTCATTATTATTAATTATTAATTAATTAATTCATTAATTATTATTAATTAATTATTTGTAAGTTAATTTTCAGGTTTAATATTCAGGTTTTTTTATGAAAATGGGCGTTCAAAACAAAATGCATTTTATGCACTTCGTAATTCTTTTGATCAACATAATCCTGCCTTCTTAGTTCGTTGAATGCGAACCACTGCTGGTTTTTGCGATAGTGTGGCAAAAGAGCAGTCAACATCGCCTCATCATCATGCCCAGCAATTGAGCATCAACATTGTCATTGAAAATTTGGACCATCAGATACTTCGATATGCTACTAAAATGCTTTTGTAAATGTAGTCTTTCAATGAAAGTGGGCGTTAAAGTAGGCGTGTCAATAAAGAGTCTGCTAATAAATACAACTTAGATATTTCAATATAGTCCTTTATTTTCCAAAAAACTTTGTCAATAGAGAAATTACATGAATTTAAGATAAACCGTTATATGGGAGGTAGGCGTTAAAGTGGACGTGTCACCTAAACTTTTTGACACAACAATTACATTGATTAGAAGGATATACGTAGCAAATTTGATCATCAAACCTCTAAATTTGGCGGTTTTATGAGCTTTTAAATTTCATTAACAGTAAATAACGTGAAAAGTGGGCGTTATAGTAGGCGTGTCAAAGTTGTATTTGCGAATGAGTACAACTTAGATGTTTCAATATAGCCCTTTATTATTCCAAAATTTTTATTAATAGAGAAATTATATGAATTTTAGGTAAAGCGTTATATGGAAGGTGGGCGTAAAAGTGGGCGTGGCCCCTTAATTTTCTGGCACAGTAATGACATTGACTAGGGGGCTATACGTAGCAAATTTGATCATCATACCTCTAATTTTGGTGGTTTTATGAACTTTTAAATTTCATTAACGGTAGACAACGTGAAAAGTGGGCGTTATAGTAGGCGTGTCAAAGTTGTTTTTGCGAATGAGTACAGCTTAGATGTTTCAATATAGCCCTTTATTATTCCAAAATTTTTATTAATAGAGAAATTATATAAATTTTAGGTAAAGCGTTATATGGGAGGTAGGCGTAAAAGTGGGCGTGGCACCTTAATTTTCTGGCACAGTAATGACATTGCCTAGGGGGATATACGTAGCAAATTTGATCATCATACCTCTAATATTGCTGGTTTTATGAGCTTTTAAATTTCAATAACGGTGGATAACGTAAAAAGTGGGCGTTATAGTAGGCGTGTCAAAATTATTTTTGCGAATGAGTACAACTAAGGTGTTTCAATATAGCCCTTTTTTATTCCAAAATCTTTATTAATAGAGAAATTATATGAATTTTAGCTAAAACGTTATATGGGAGGTGGGCGTAAAAGTGGGCGTGGCATATTGATTTTCCGTTACAAAAAAGCCCCTCACCAAAAAGCAAAGTGTGCAAAATTTCAGAGTCGTACATCCAATTTTGTTGCTTTTATGACGTTTTTGTTTTTAAATATACCGAAAAATACACTGTGCGGTATAAATTTTAGTACATTTTGATCGATAACTCCTCTCCTAATGCATAGATTTAGATAATTTTCGGGGAATAATATTGTTTTTACTCAGGAAATATATATTCGAAGTTTCATGTGTCTACGTTAATCCGTTTGGACACAATTCCATTTTATTCGATGTTCGTAGGACACGGTTTTTTCGACCTACTCTTGCTTTTCGAGCTATAACTCTCTTCCTAATATTCCGATTTAGCCCGTTTTCAATACCAAACAAACCTTGTCTATAAGAAAGATTCTGGCAAAATTTGAGCCCCCTAGCTATTTCGGTGCGACCTCTATCGTGCTTTCAACAGACGGACAGACGGACAGACGGACAGACGGACAGACGGACAGACATAGCTAGATCGTCATCAAATTAAACCCTGATTCAGAATATATATACTTTATGGGGTCTAAAATGGATATTTCGATGTGTTACAAACGGAATGACAAAATGAATATACCCCCACCATTTTTTTGGTGGCGGGTATAAAAATCGGAATCCACATCAATCTTGTTTTGGCCCATTCACCTAATCTACGCCTTGCTATTCATGCCAAACCAAACTAAACACAAATCACTTGGCAGCTGACAAAATAGCTTCCAGTTAAAAAAAAGTGTTGCCAACTTAAATTTTCATACCTCTATAGAAGACACCGGGTATTTTTTCAACTTCCCCTAGTTAAGGAGAGGACTCAAACATATATTCAACAAATATTATTTTATAAATAAAATCAGGTTTGACTTCAATTCAATTATACGCAAAAAAATAATAAAATTTCTATTTTTTTACCAATAAAATTAGCTTTAAAAAAATTCAATGTTTCGCGGTTGAAAAGTGTTCTTGTATATAGTTTTCCGTTTTAGAGAAAGTAATAAGCGAAATCGAGTTATAGAACAGAGTCTTCAGCAGGATTATAAATTATAACAGTCAAAATAACACACTACTGACAGATCTTCTAGATATAATTTTTTTAAATATTTTTCAGACAAACATTTTGACTGCTTAAGCAACCTTTAAGAAGAGTTTTTTTTTAATATTTTGGACTTTATTAAATAAAAAATATAATTCATAAAATAAATTTTTTCAAAAATTATCTCAAATGTGTTTCTATAAAATCTTTTTTTTTTAATTTAAAAATTAAAATTGAAATTATTATATTTCAAAAGAAACTGTATAAAAATCTGAAAATCTCCAAATTACGACTGACATTTGGCGAATCTCAACTTATATTTTTCTTTAAATTTTATATGTTTAATCACTTTTTCCCTTAAATTCCTTTAATAAGTAATACACAACTCAAGTTTCTTACTTAACTCTCATGACATAATTTGAACCTTTCAACAACCCACTGTATACCATCAATACAATATTTTTACACTTTTAGTACATTATTTAGATGTTTGCAATAAGTTTTTTGTAACATCTTCTTTTATTTATTTTTTTTTTTTCGTTTGTTTGTTCGTTCATTTAGGAAAACAAACATATTTTCCCATCAAATAATTTCATCAATTTCTTTTTTATTTTCTACTTATTTAGTAAAACTCATACAATAATGCTGTTTTACACCTAAACACTATATTTATTTTACCCAATAGTGTTCTTTAAGTTTAGTTTCCTTCTTTACAAAAAGATAATCAAATATTTGACCTGTTCAGTAAATAAATTTTATTTAAACGGCTGCAAGAGAACACATTGTTTTAGCCAAAAAGATGTATCAGCAGTAAAAAATTACAAAACTATTGCATTTGTAAGCTGGTAGAAAGAACTTTAAAAATATCTAAGCAAACAAAAGAAGAAAATAGACGACTTTTGATTTTGGTTAGACGAGATCAATATATTAAGTACCCTACTGGTATAAATTTAATAGAATGTGCATCACTTAGGAAATGGTTTTGTTTTATTAAAAGAAAACATGTTAAAAGAGTAACCTCAAAAATGCCTCTAAGTTAAGAAAGATTTTCGCCAAATTTTTTAAATATTTAAATAATTTCATTGAATTACTTTTGCATACAAACTTTTCAATAGACTATTTAAGAAGATTTCTCTGTTTCTACAAAAATTTTGACGGTGTTTCATATTCATAAAAATAATTAACAATTAATAAAATAGACATATTTTTTAAATTTTTGTATTTCGGTAATGTAGGGTGTGTGTATAAATGTTAGTCTTGTACGATAAACTCAAAAATAAAATCTTTGGTCGAATCATAACGCTTCTGTAAAAAAAATTAAAACCTCTTAACTGCTTGTATTGCAAAAGCAGTACTGCTGTTGCTGAAAATTTTTTTAAGGTAAATATTTTTGTTTTCTTTTTTTCACTACTATGCCCCAGTGATGATGATGATGATGATCAACAAAGTGATGACGATGATGCCTACGTTGAAAATGCTTGCTAAAGTTTATGTACTTCTAAACATTTAGGTTCTATTTATTTTCCTTTTTTTTTATTCTAACACCAAAACTAAAACTCAAAAAAAGATGAAAATAAAAATATTTAAAACCTTAGTTTATAGGCAGGCTCATAGTCAGACAATATATAGAAGTTTTTAAGTTGCATGTTAATCTCAATTCAAAAGTCTGTAATTACAATTTCTTCTAACAGCAACAAAACAACAAGAACTACAACAACAACACCAACAAAAACAACAATTTAAACACTAACTATAAAGTGAGAAAAAAGTGTGATAGTGACTGACACTCACGGTTGCTTCCGCAACCTCCGCTTTTTTCTTTTGGGAAAACAAAATAGAAAAAAAAAACTTTTAGTTTGAAGTTTTTTTTCCTATATTTTACTTGCATCTCTCAAGCATCCCATATCTTAGTGAAACGGCTAATGTATGCTACTTGCTAGAAAAATATAACAGCAACAATAACAAAAACTCAAGTGAATAAAGTGTTCTCTAATATGTAAGACTAGGCAATGTCTGATTCTGTCCGCCTGCTTACCAGTCGCTTCACTTTCCTAACATGCCAACCACATGTTATCAAAACGTACATACCAACAACAACAACAACAGCAATAATCAAGCACAAACTCAAATACTCCATGCACATTCTAATTCTGATGATGATGATTTTTCGCATATTTTCCCGCCACAATTACACTAAGTGAAAAGAAAACAACATCACATACATAGAACAAGTGTTGCAACCAACCAAAAATCATATAGAGAAGTATTCGAAAGAAAGTAATTGAATTTTTATAACAGTTTTAAACTGACACTTTTTTAAGCGTTTTTAGAACACTCTAGACTTGTGGATTAATTACTACAATATAATAATTTCCCATTATTGTTGTGTGAACTTGTTTCTTTTAACCAAAGTAAGTAGTTGGAGTCAGCTTATGATTTAAGTTAGTCTGCCTATATCCTGTAACCAGAGGTGTTTTTTTAAGAATCAATTATAGGTCTGCTAGCTTTCATGTTGTATTTAAAGGACCTACTTGAAATGGCATAAGTAAGTTTGTCACATATGCCATTTATCTATGTAGATTGTGTTTAGATTATAAATTATTATGATAACAGTCTATGTATGCCTAATTGAATTTTACTTGATTCAATGAAGATTACCTAAATGGATTTAGTTTTTCGAACTAAGGATATGAAAAATGTCCTCGATACAACACATGAAAATATGTAAATGCATTTAAAGATGATCATAAAAATTTTAAGCCTTTTTCAGATAATCGTATTATTTATTTATTTTTTAATTTAAATTTTCTTCTTTTCTCTTTTTAGGTATGTACCATTATGTAAATATAAAGGTATTTATATATAAAATAATAAATACTATATAAAAGATAAAATTATATTTAATTATTTTTAAAAGCAAATAAGACATTTTAAAATATAAACTTAAGAAACAACCTATAACATTTGCAATAGTTTCTGAGATTTTTAATACCAAAGAAATTTTGTTTTAAATCTTGATATTTATTTATTTTAAAATTCTTAACATAGAAAATTTTTAATATAACATACAAATCTTAACAATAATGGCCAGAGTACTGCTATATTTCGCTTAGCGCTAAAGCTAAAAGGACAAACCTCAACATAAGCGTCAAAATTTTTTTTATTTTGTTCTATGAAACTTTTGTTTCTAATTTTCAAAGAAATTTGTTTTATGAAATGTGTTTTCGATAAAAATTTAATAAAATTTTTTAATCAATTTCTGCTTCCATTGCCTTCATGCTTTTAAATTCTCATATTTTCATTTAAATTTTCACAAGATATATTAATAAGGTACTCGCATCCAATTAGCTGATTGTTTTTTTTTTAGCATTCACAAGAAGTGTAAACATTTTTTTAATAACGTGTCTGCATCCATCAAAGAAAATTTTTTTTATAATTTTTTCTACGATAAATAATTTGCAGTTTCAGTTGGTTTAAAAACTTTTAAAAATTTCAAAAACGAGAATAAAAAGTTTTTTTTAATTGAAGTCTTTAATAAATTATCAAAATTAAAAAAATTGTGTGACATCTACAGGCATTTATACAAAAACAAATTGCGCGTGTTTTCTATTTGTTGTATTTGTTGCCGGAATGCATACACCTTATGAATATGCCTTTAGTTTTTGTTTAATTTAATACAAACATATATAGATATGTATATGTTTCGTTATCTTTATAATGACTTTAAAATAAATAAAAAATAAATAAACAGAAAAAAATATAAATTTAAAATAAAATAAAAAAAAAATAAAACAAATTTTTTTTGTCTTAACTGGGATTCGAACCTGCGTTCATCCAGCCCAGTATTGGTGAGAAAAGCCGAGGTGGTCTAGGCTTTTTCATCATATCTCAGTTGTTTATAGTGCGATTTTTCTGATTTTCAATTTCGATCTGCTCCTGAATATTTCTGATATTTTGTTACCTCACACGGGTCTTGAGCATGTCTGCGGGCTTCAAAAAGTTGATTTCAACATACACACAGACAGAAAGACAAATTGAAAGACGGACGGACGGAATGACAGATGGACAGTGCTTAATTGACTCCCCTATTCATAAGCTTTAAGAAAATATATACTTTATGGGGTCGAAAGTAAAAATTGTAGAAATTTCACACGGAATGACAAAGCTATATATACCCTTGTGCACCACAGGTGCAGATGTGCACAATCTAGATTTTTTAAAACTCGATTTAAAATTTTATAAATTTTAAGCGTGTAAATTCGTTACTAACACATTAGCAATCCACGTAACAAAATATAAAACAACGAAATTAATGCGAGTGCTTTATGTGTACTTAAAAAAAAAACCAACACAAAGAGAGACAGAGAGAGAGAAACAATTTCGACTCTCTGTTTTAAATTTGGTGTTCACAGTTTATTGGATTTACTTCCAAATTAAGAATTGGTTTTTCTGATACAGCGATCTTTAAAAATAACTTGAAATTTTCTGTGGACCAGCAAAACGGTTCGGGTTCAGCTAACAATTTTAATTGGGCATTCTTCCCCTTAAACAATATACATAGTACTGATTTAAAAAAGTACTTGTTGCAGCAAAGTAATTTCACATTAGGTTTACAGCATGTGAATTTTCCAGTCAAAGTTTAACTGTTTTCTTTATACTCTTCAATTCATATACACTTCTTTAGTTTTCACGTAACATTTCTTTTTTACATTTTTGCATCTTCTGCCTCCAAGAAAAAACATTATTTTGTTTTAGTTCTTACTGCTAACTCTAGTACTTTCTTCAGGCACAGCCAGCACACATGTCTGTAAGTGTTTGAGATATGAGTACGCTTTAGATTTAGATTCTATTCAATTTTATTACATTCGTTTTAATTTTTTGGTGTTTTTTTCTTCTTCATTTAACAATTGTTATAAATTTAAAGAAAAATTTACAAGTTTGTTAAACACATTAGAAGTGTAAGTTTATGTTATTTTGTGGAAAATCAACACAAACTTGCAGTTATACCACATGCACGCACACACGCTATAACATGTAGGCTTCAAAGCAACAAGAAGATATTTAAATCTTGGTACTATTTCATGTAAATTGGTACATTTATTAACTGAAATATTTTGTGGTACAAGAAGTAGTAGTTCTTAAAAAAATATGTTTATTAAAAAACGCCGCTTTTTACTGAAATTTTTTAAACTTACGTAAATTATTTCAAACTTAAATAAATTATTAATACATATAACAAAATAAAGTACCTTTCTTGCTAAGACCAAAAAATTTTTCTGTATCGGGTTTAATCTCTCTGCTGTTAAAACATTCACAGCTTTAGAACCATAGCATAACCATTGAAATAAAATACTAAAATAAGCAATTTATCCGACAACCAAATAGCAAGTGAATGTTATTTAGTTTGCGAACAAGTTAAACAAAACATGCGTCGTCGTGGTTATATAATCACGGTATGTTTGTATGTGAATGCAAACAAAAAAATTAAAAAAATATTCGTGAAACATCTGAAGATTAATTGAATTAAAGCAGAAAATTTCTTGCAAAGACAGTTAATTTTGTTATAGAGATTTAAGAATGGAAACATTTTTACAGCAATTTTTTACACATGACTATTTACATACATAACATAAATACTATATACATATGTGTACATATATATACATACTTATATTTAGATAAAATAAAATATTCAATGATACTAACTGTTGGTAAAAAGGTAACATTTATATAAAGTTGAAATTCACACACTTTTTACCATTAGTGGGTGCTGCATATTTGAAATTTTATACTGTTAATCTGAATTCAAAAATAAAAAAGTTCTATATTGTTTAGTGCTATTTGTAAATCTTATAAATTAATATTATCAATATCATTAAAAGTTAAATTTTAATTAACAGTTTTAATATTGTAAATTCTATTGACGAATCTGATAAAACCCTTCATCATCATGTACAAAGCTAAAATGGCCTCATCGTAGCATACCCTAGATTGTATAGCCATTTTAATTATTACCGACGACATCTTTAATTTTTAATTTTTACATAGTTCCATATTCTGCTTGTCAAGGCCTCTAATATCATATCCATATTGATGAGGTTAAGATGAAAAGTATCCACTAATTTGTTTTGGATTTTATATATTTCGGATGCCATCTTGGATTTTACTCTTTTTCATAGTTTAGTGTTTTCTACTTGTCAAGCCTATTTATTTGATACCAATATTTTTTCGATTTTTTTGAGGCGGCCATCAAGGATTTTATATTAATTATAGTTTTACATTCTGCTAACCAAGCCCTTTCATAATCATATCGCCTCTTTCGTTTGTAGAGGAGCTGACAAAATAGACTTTTCTTTATAAAATTAAAAAAAATCGAAGTGCCTGTATTTTTATGCTTATATCTTAGCTAGTTTCGAACCTTTTTGTAAGTTTTTTTAGAAATAATTTTTAAAGCAACGGATTGCAATTTTGCGTTACTAGAGTGTCCAAAAATTATGTAGGAGCTTGGGAAAATTTGTATAGTTAAAAAAAAATATACAATTTTGAGAAAAACTTTAGCCTATAGCTTTGCCGATTAAAAACTGATTTATCAAAAATTTTACGAATACACCTAATTCTGTTTTTACGCGACTTTTTTTTACGTGAATTTGATTTAACGCGATTTAAAAAACACATTTCGTTCTGCTTTTACACGATTTGATTTGATTTTACGCGGTCTAAAAATGTATGTATTTTTATCAGAAAAACGTGTGCTTATACCGGATTTGGAGGATTTTAAATTAAATACATAGTTGGCAGCACTGCAAATCATGTGGTACAAAAAACTCACCACATTTAAAGCAGGAAATTTCCCTTGTTTATTTCAAATAAGTTCAGATGAAAGTAAGAGTGTATTCAAGTTTAAATATTAAAAGCGAAAATATATTAGAAAATCGAATAATATTAAAAAATACTCGCATATAAATATTTCTAAATTTAATAAACGGTAATGTAAACGCAAAACTTGCTAAGATAATTGAAGATGGTGGCTACACTCCAGATCAGGTGTGGAATGCGGATGAAACAGTCCTTTTCCGGAAACGAATGCCAAGTCGAACATATGTAGCCAAAGCACAGAAAACCACTAGGGGGTTTAAAGTAGGCAAAGATCGTGTGACCTTTTAATTCTGCTCTAATGCTTCAGGAAATCGGTTGTTAAAACCCTTACTTGTAAATAGAGCTTTAAAACCACGGTCGATAAAAGACGTTAATATGGACTCATTAACCGTTCACTGGGCAGCTAATAAAAATACTTGGGTAACAACTGAGCTTTTTACTGAATGGCTTTATAAATATTTTGTATCGGAAGTTTGGCGCTATATGAGCAACAAAGACCTTGATTTTAATGTTCTGTTGATTATAGGCAATTCACCAGGTCATCCACATTTAGAGCATCCAAATGTCCAATTCCAAAGAAGGACTCCAAATGGCAGCAAATTGGGCGATCATTTTCGCAAGCATGATCCTAATGAAGAAAGAGCCGCGAATTTTCAACGTGATGTTAAATTTTTAATGGGTAATTATCGTGAGCTACATAACAGTCTTATCAAAACTGGAAGTCAACGATTGATAACGGAATTTGTGACTCAAATCACTGAACCATCACCAACAATTGATCATGATTTTGAAACTATTTCTAGCGATGAAATTGATGTCTTTCGTAAACGAATGCGGTTATCAGAAAGTGATACTGATTAAAAATTGATTTTTATATGTTTTTAAGATGCATGATTTTTGTGATTTCTTTTTCTTAATAAACTATTTTTTCTGTTGTTTTTTGTTAAAATAAAATATGTGCATAAAACACCAGTTATCTTATTTCATCTGATATTTAATATGTGCGTGGAACCAATCCCCACTTTTTATATGAATACTATAACTATTTTTACACTATTTTTATTACGCGAGTTTTTGAGGAACATATCTATCGCGTAAACACAGAATTAGGTGTATCATTACAGACATATTGTATTTACAAATAGCAAAAAACGTGTCGATAAACTATTTTAGTGCTGAAAGATGTGAATTTTTATAATAAAAATATAGGTAAAACAGATTCGTGTTTGTTTGCTCATATCTCAAAAAGTTATGGGGTGATTGTCTTGGATTTAAATAAAAGTGCATTTTCGTTTATTTCCAAAGGATTGACACTACATACAGGTCTTGGCAGTATGTAAGGGCTTCTTAAAGTTGATTTTAACCAACACACAAACAGACGATCATATGGACATTGCTCAATCAACCCCTCTATTCATAAGCATTGAGAAAATATATACTTTATGGGTATAAAAACACAATGCACTGGCACACACTATAAAGGAAAAGGTAAGTAATTCTTAAGTGTGTTGAAGATGAAAGTAATTTCCAAAGAGAATAAAGCAGATTATAGTACAAGAGTTGTTTATATGGACAAGGATATATGTATTTAAGCGAACCAAACTATTCGATATTGTCGAAGATTTGGAGACATAAAATCCGGATTCTCTAATTATTCGAAAACCGAAAAATTTAAAAACCCGTTTGAAAAATTGAACATTAAAAAACCGGTTTATCCAAATATTCGGAAACCGGTTTTAACAACTCTAGTGAGATATAAAGTACCATTCAAGACTCTTTCAAAAAAAAGTTGTGCTACAATTTTGATTTGTATTAGAAAAAAGCTTCTGGCTCATCAAACTACTATGCGAATTTAAAATTTTGCTTAAAATAATTTTTTGTTTATGTTTTTTTTTAAATATAAAGTTTGACATTTCAAATAAATGGGAGAAAACAAGTAAGAGCGCTATATTCAGCCGTGGCGAATCTTATATACCCTTCACAACGTGTAGTCATGCAATAACAGTAGTTTTTATCACCATTCATCCCATATGAAATACGTACATATATATAAAAAACATACATATATAAAAACATCCCATTGTAAAATTATAAATTTATGTATGTATGTTAAAAAAAAAAAAAAAAAAATATTTAAAAAAAAAATTTAAAAAAAAAATTTAAAAAAAAAATTGAAAAAAAATTAAAAAAAAAAAATAAAAAAAATAATAAAAATATAAATACTATATTAAATAAAAAATAAAAAAAAAAATTAAAAAACAAGTAAGAGCGTTTTATTCGGCCGTGCCGAATCTTATATACCCTTCACAAAGTGTAGTCATGCAATAACAGTAGTTTGTATCACCATTCATCCCATCTAATATACGTACATACATATAAAAAACATACATACATATATAAAAACATCCCATTGTAAAATTATAAATTTACGTACGTATGTTAAAAAAAATAAAAACAAATAAAAACAAATAAAAAAAAAAATAAAAAAAATTTAGAAAAAATTAAAAAAAAAATCTTAAAAAAATAATTAAAATATATATAATAAATACAAAACAAAAAAAAAATAAAAAAAAATAACAAAAAAAAATATTAAAAAAAAAATAATAAAAATTTATTTTAAATAAAAAAAAATTAAAAAAAAATTTTTTTGGCTCAGCTGGGATTCGATGCCACGTTTTCTCTAACCAGTATACACGTTTGTATGTATGTATGTTGTTGTTGTTGTAATGTTGTTTTTGTGAAAAAAAAAAATCGAGGTGGTCGTGGGTTTTTGCTCATATCTCAGTTGTTTATGTACCGATGTTTCTGATTTACAATACCGATCTACTATCAAATATTTCTGATATTTTAATACCTCACCCGGGTCCGACCGATGTCGGGGGGCTTCAAAAAGTTGATTTCAACTGACAGGGCTTAATCGACTCCTCTATTTATAAGCTTTCAGAAAATATATACTTTATGGGGTCGGAAATCACAATTGTAGAAATTTCACACGGAATGACAAACCTATATATTCCCTTTTTCACTGTGTGAAGGGTATAATTAATCAGCTGACGATTCAAGACCACCTGATGAATTAATTTTTCTTGGTCTTATATTTCTAGAGAATTTTTAATCTTTTTTTAATTGTTCGAAATTGTTAAATTAAAAACCTTCAACTATTTTTTATTTTGCTCTATTTCTCAAATAATATAGATAACAATTTTTCTATAATCTTTTAATTTAACCGGAAAGAACTGCAAAAAGCCTAAATTTTTCTATTGCCTAGTGACAGCTGCCATATTTTCAATTTTTCTTGCCTCCATACCTCAAAGAATGCCTTTTAATAATAAAAAATTAACATGGCAATTGTTCCTTTAACTTTCACAATAGTTAAAGCATTTATTTCATAGCTGGAGAAAAACTAAAGCCCACACACATAAAAAAGAATTTATCCAACACACGCGTCAAAAAAAAATTACACAAAAAATCGAGCATTGTGAATAAAAAAAATTAAATGTATAAGAAAAACAAAAATTTTTCTCAGGTGTATGTTTTTCCTGCATAAGAGGAAAAAATATAAAAGAAGTAGTTTCGACACAAAACTGCATTCAAGTTCAAACAGCAAGTAGAAGGTCTTGACTGTTGGCAAAAAAATACAAGAAAAAAATTATACGAGTATGTTGGCAAATGAAAAAAAATATTAAACATTTCTTTAACGAATTTTATTTTTTTTTATAAACAAGTGTTTGTGATATGCAAAAACTATTGCCTAGGCAGATAGATAGATGTGTATTTATTTTTTTTATTTTTTGGTAATAATGGCATTAATACAAAAACTAAACACGCCTTTCATAAATAAGCTTAATATTTATATACTAACATATATTTTTTTTCTCATGTTATTTCTAACTGATATTTGTCTACATATACGGTATCGGTATTTGGTTTATCTTTGTTTATTTGCATTTTATGAACTCGTAGCAGGCAGTTGAGAATTCTGAACTCCCCCTTTAATCATGTCTTTTTGTTATGTTTGCTATTTTCTAAGTTTAAATGGTACGCTAAGATTTAAAAAGGATTCACGTTTTTATTTTTTACACGAAAAAAAATTTTGGAAAGTAATATAAATTACGGTAATTAAAACACGTCGGACTAGCAAATTATCATCTAGTTCATCAAGCTATCGAACACGTGATGCTCAAACTATCACAGCGGGACAATCAAAAACAATTTTATCGCAACGTTTTATTACAATAATTAATCTACTAGGCAAGTCGATTTTTTGTTATACAGCTTATGCTTACATCATACAACCAATTTTAAAATAAAAAAGTAAGAGCGCTATATTCGGCTGTGCCGAATCTTATATACTCTTCACACAGCTTATACCGTCATGTAATAAGCAAATATGTTAGAAGTGAAGCAAAAACTAGAATACATACATCCCCTACTGTAACATAAGTCGAAAAATTGACTAAACATACTAACTAAGTAAAAAAACACAACAAAACAATATATTCGCGAAACATGACCATACTCTTTTTTAATCATGTTTTATTATGGTTGTGTTGAACGTCAAACAACTTATACAAATTTTTTGTGGCTTATTTAGCCGTCCAACGAAAAAAGAAGCTAAAAAATTATTTCAAACTCCATATTGTGTACAATATGTCTATATGCTTAATGTCACCTTACGATGATTATGATGGTACTATTGAATTTGCGTGGTTTATATTCCTTTGTTGATAATTTACTGTGTGTATTAAGTCATATTTGTTCATAAGGTAGTCTCGACTCCTACGATACTTATTTTTTTCTTCACTTTTTGTAAACTTCAGTTATCAGAGTATATAGATTAAAAGCAATTCTTTCTTTTCTCTCATATATTTCAAATGTCAAGCTTCATATATAAAATATATAACAAAAAAAATTTTTCCGAACTACGATTACCTGATGAATGAATATGGGTTGTTTTTTATTTTCATATATAGCTGTAGATAAATGGAATGGATTTATAAGATTTAGATAGAAGTGTACACAAAAATCGATTTTGGTTAAAAACAGTGGTACATATATGAAGTTTTTTCTTTGCATATATCTTAGTCATTTATAGGCCAATTATGACGATTTAAAATACCGAAATTTTTAAGAGTATGACCAACATTTGTATTTTACTAGTAACTAAAAAAAATATACATGGAGTTTAGAAACTTAGTTTTTTAAATGTAACATATTTTTGTTTTGCCTATATCTTTGAGATTTAAAGACCTATTGGACTCAAAATTACTACAAAGTAGGTGTTTTATATATGTGTTTTATATATGTAAAAAGTTTTCGGGGCTGAGCAAGATAGATTTTTGTATAATAAATTAGGTAAAAATCAGAAGTTATAGTGTTTTTTTTTTTTGCTTATATCTCAGTAATTTATAAGAAATTTTTTTACTTTTCAATTCTAGCAGTTTTAATGCCATAACTAACAATTGTATGGTGTAACTGTGACCAAAACTTATTTGAAGAATCGATAATTTAAACTTTAGTTCACATTTTTTTCTCAAAAAATTTTTTGCCGATATCTTAATTTTAAGACTTACTGTAAATGTTGTTAAAGGTACATACTTTATATATACTAGCATGATATTTCAAACAAATAGGCTATTAAGTAAAGTTTGAAAACCGTTTAATTGCAGTATAGATAAATAATCTATATACTTACTGCAGCGCCATCTGCCGGGATGATTTGTGAATTTAAACCATACAAAAAAATTCATTAGTGCAGCCGTTTAAAAAGAGTTCAGTGACATACACAAGTAAAGTACACTTTTTTCTGGGAAAAGAACAATATGCCCACACAACTGATTTTCAATGCAATATTGTTAAAAGTATATCCTATATTTTTATGCCAAATAAGAGTCTGAAATATATGTACGTGAGACCTTAAAAAAGTGAACTTAAACATGTTCACTTACAGAGGGAGTTCTAAATCGATTTATTTGTCTATAGGGACTCAGATTATATATATTTCATAGGGTTTAATATTGGTGACAGTAACTTTGCACCACCCTTACCTACCTACCTAACTACCCACTTAGGGTCTAATACAAATATATATCATTTAAAAGGATCTTCTGCAGATTTGTATAGTCGTAATTCTAATAAAATGGATTCAGTATTTTAGAAGTCATAAGTGACTAAAATTGCTACTAATACTAGCGCAACCCGTACTTGTGTAACAAACATTAATAATATGTGTTAATACAAGTTGTTTTTTCAAAAACAACAACTTAAACTCCCGTTAAAAATATGTTTTGTCTTTTCTGGCTTAAGTTCATTTTTCTATTAGTAAACTTCCTAAAAAATTTTTAAATTAAAATAAATTGTAAACATTTAAGAATATTAAAAAATTAAATATTTGCAATTTAATTTAATCAAAAGTATTTCAGGAAGTTTTTTAATATGAAAATAACTTTAGCGGGAATAAAATGATTAAAAAAATTTAAATATAAAGTTTGAATAAATATTAATTTATAATTATAAGAAACACATTTGGTACGATGTTCATGACATTAAGGAATTTATTGTTTGGTGTCTATCGCCTTGATAGTATTTATAAATGAAAAATTAAATACAACCTTGCTTTCAATACTGCCAGCTGAAATATGAATATGAAAAGTATAACGAAAATGTATTAAAAATATGAGAGAATATGATGTTTATTAATAGGAAAATGAACTTAAGCCAGTATAAAATGGTTAATTTTCTGAAAAAATATTTTTATATTATTACCCTTAAAGGTTCCTTTTAATTATTTTATAAAATATACTCAACCGTGTTAACAAATTAATCTTTTCAACAATACTGTTAAAGAAATTTTCCACTAAATCTTATTTTAAAGAAAGTTTTTGTTTAAATATCGGCTTGAAAAAAAAGTAAAAAAGATTTAATTTAAATAAGTTTTAAACTTTTTCTGTAACTGTAGTTTCTTTGTAATGATGCCAACATTTTTTAGCATTGTTGTTGGTTTGTTTTAACTGATCAAATGGGCGTATGAGTAATTTTTGTGATATCTATGATTTCCGCTAGGAAGAGTTGAAAAGTTTAATTTAAGCAGAATAAAATAAAAATAAAATAAATATAAAAAAACTTTACCGGTAGTGTGCACATTAAAACTTAGCAATGAAGGAGTGTTCTCCTTTGGCACAGATAACCAAACAAAACTTAAATAGAGTTTTTACAATTCTTAATTATTTTATTGAATATTAAAATTGTTCAATTACAAACTTTTCTTAAATTGTACATTAAAATACGTGCCTTATTGCGTTTAAAATTTCTCAATAAATCACTTGTACCTTTTCTTTATGCTCTTAATTTTCTATGCAATTCTAAAGATATTAGAAAGGTCTAATTTTTTTTATTATAAATATGTTTGTAAGTGTATGTAGAGAGAGTTAACTCTAATACATTTTTCGTTATATTTCTCGCATTAATGTAAACTATTCTATCACGTTTGAACTTAATAGTTTTCTTTAACTTTTTCCTTTGCAATTGCCTTTAGTTTATTAACAATTTAACACTTCATAGTTACGGTTAGCAAAAAAACTGATTTTTTCTTGTTGTATTTCAATATTTTTTCTGTGTTCTTTTCTTTCTTTCTTATTTTAGAATCTATATTAAATTCTTTTGTGTATCACATTTTTAAATGTTATTTATTGTAATATATTGTTTATGTTTATTGATGTATTTCAGTTGAGGCACGTTTTTTCTGTTTAGATCCTAATAATTTTTATTGCTTATGAGAATTTATTTTCTTTTTTATAACATTCATAAATTTGTAATAAGACTCTCAGTAATATTTTCCAGAAAATTATGGCAGGGTTTTTATCAAATCCGTTATATATAAAAATTTAATGAAAATTCTAAAAAACGTTTTTTTATAGAAATTTTTTCAATACTAATATTACGGAATTGTTAAGATATTTTTTTAGTTCTTTTAAAATAAATCTTTTGCGGAGCTGGAAAATTTTTACAATTTTTTTTCGAAAATTTTTAATAATTTTCGGTATAATTTTATAAAAAATTCAATAATTTTTTTATTTAAAATAAATACTTTTTCTTTTATATTTATATTTTTCTTTTATATTTAGTTAGACTAACGTGAAGAAATTAATTTTTTATATTTTCTTGTCATGGAAATTTCTTGTAAAATAAACTTATATAAACTTTAAAGGCTATTGTAATAATGTACCTTAAACTAGAGAATTGTTCATGCCAAAATCGGTTCATAATCTGCTAAAATATAAGCAAATAAATATTTTTTTAGCAAAAATTTAAAATTTTCAGCTTAAGCTCTAGTTATTATTTCTTTGGACTTTTGACAGGAAAACTTAAGTCAAGATAAGAACATTTTTAGCTTTCTTTATCATCAAAGTAATTAAATTTGTGGAGGACGATGTTTACAGCATATGCCTTGAGACTGCTAAGACGGCGGTAAGTAGTATGAGTGTGTCCGGCATTGGCTGACAGCATACTTACAACCACTGGCAAACACACTCATCACATACGAAGGACGCTGTAATGAGAATTGTAAATAATCACTAGTCTACAAAATGAAGTCATAATAGTCTAGAGTAAATGACTGTGGCAGCACGGGGCTCAGTAAAGCCAATAATACTTCTTTGATAACCTTGTTAACAAAGGAACGAAGGGAGAGCTTTCAGTTAATTATGGAGTTATCTATATTAGTTTTAACTAATGATGTTTTTGAGCTTTTCTGAATAATCCAAAAATTTAATTTAAAGACCTTTATAAGAAGTCGTCAGTACACAAATCTGTTGCGACTAGCTACAAATTACAGAATTAAAGATACCACACAAAAAATAAAATTTTTTTATCTATAATGCTGCTAAGGCTCCTAATTGAAACTATAATGATTTGAATTGTCGTGCCAATTTTAAGTTAGAGGATAAAAAAAAATAGTGGGTATGTAATATTAATTACAAATTTATCCCATTTGATCCCCTCAATATCGGCTTTAAATGAAAGTATTTGATAGGTAGCATACAAATAACTATAAAGAAATTCGAAATCAAAGAAGTCGTCCGAAATGGTGAACATATATGTTAAATATTATAATAGCAAATGTATCCATTCCAACCCTCTTAAGATGTGTATCAAATGAAAGGAATTAACAAGTAGAATACAGAGAGCTGTATAAAAATTCATTCATGTTGGTATTAAATAAAAAAGATTGGATTCATTTCGAATACAGCAAACCATAACCAAATTTGAAATTCTAATTGGCTTCCGAAACAAAGTGGTGTAACTTGTGGTTTCAACAATAAATACATTAAGGGCCATTATTATAACTTGCCGTTAGTTAAGGGCAGGATTTTGTCGGACCGATAAATGGTTTTGCATTACAAAGCATTCATTTATTATCTTTCTATCCATTAAATATTATCAGTATTAATTATAATAACAATAAAAAGTTGAAGTTTTAATAATAACAAGCTATTAATCGGGCGCAAAAAATCCTACCTTTAAATAACAGCAAGCTGTAATAATGGCCCTAAGGGTGAAGTCTAGGGTACATTACTATGTGGTATTTTTTGGAATTTTGACATTATAGCGAATGGTATATAAGAATCATGAAATATACTCTAATATTTTTTTTTTGTACTAAGCGGAGTAAAGAAAACCATTGCACATTGCAATGTAACAATTAAGAAACTCTCCCAGCAATCAAATACACAACTCTCAGATTGACATATTTAAATGAAGAGTTAATAAATTGTTAATGTATGTATGTATGTATATTTACTTGAACTCTTGCTATTTATAAAACATCTGAGACAATTTGTTTATTTTTCTGAAGTTTTCAGCGGATATTTTTGGGGCTTTTCTTTTTGCACAAAATTTTGTAACGTTAAACTATTCCAGTAAAAATACTCATGATCTTTATTAATAAAAACTACTTAAGAATTTTAAAAACAATTCGTTATAGGAAAATTAAACTTTTTAGCTTAACCCCGATATGTGTATTAAGAACAATTTTGGTTTTTACAAAAAAGTAACTAGTTTTTTTAACTAAGAATATTTTCGATCGTTTTTTTTAGTTAAAAGCAAAAAGCCTACAAATTTAAATAAGTAAATGTAACATACTTGTTACATACATTTGTGCTTCAATTGTAACTACTTTTTTATGATTCCTTTAAGAAGAAAGATTTTTTTTATTTTTTCGTGATTACCGTTATTATTAAAACATATAATTGAACACACCCAATAAAGTTAAATCATCACAATCACTAGCCAGCATCATTGTTTTTTATTTATTTAAAAGAATAAGATTTTAACTTGAAAAAGTTTAGTCATGTTCATGCTTTTACTTACTCACAAAAGCCACACAACACAACTAAGTACTGGCTCCTTTTAAATAAATGAAAGAATGAATGAAATCTAGAAAAAAATATAAAGAGAAACAGAAATAGCCACACACAAAAAAATATGCACCAATTTCTATTGTAATCGTCCATATGCCTTTATTGCCTTAAATACTTTCCATAGATATGCTTACTAACGCCAAGACAGTAGTAAAGACTTAACATGTTATTGTTGTTCAGTGACTATAAGACTTTTCTTTCCTTTTTTTTGCGTTTTTATAATTTTAATACTTGCACCCATATGGATAGCTGCAGTTATAACTATTATAACAAAATCAGTGCCAACTTAAGTTTATAAAAACAACAAAAATAGATTAACAAATTTAAATAATAATCGAAACTCACAGCAGGTTCTCTTTTTGGATTTCAGAGGATTTTAAGTAGCCTCCTCTAATACCTTTGTGAACTTCTATGTATAGCAGAAATAGAAATGAAAGCAACGAAAAGAAAACAAACATAATTTTTTAAATAAGCAATTGTTTAGAAAACATATATGTACTATATACTTATAAAACGAGCTTCAATTTTATATACGTTTTAATATCTTAAACTATTTTAAGGTGATTTTCTTAAATAAGGTCAATCTTCAATCTTTTACTAATTTAATAAGAGTTATTGAAATATTAAGCACGGCTTAAAAGTGAGCTTAATTCATAACAAACCGATCATTATGAAATTCAGTGTAAATATGTTTTATTTTTCTTTCTATTGAATTTTAATTAAATACTTAAACGAGTATTTATAAATTAATAATGAGAAATAATTTGTATCCATGCATCAGTTACAAGCAAAACCAAAAAGATATGTCTTTGATTCGTAATTATTATTTATGCCAAACTTAATTGAAATTAATTTGAAATTTCGGCCTGTAATTTATTATTAATGTTTACAAGCAGATAGAAAGATTAAACAACTAAAGTTTAAAGAAATTTGAAAACCAAGTTTATAAAACGATGGATGGTAAGCATTGATTTGGTAATTAATTTTGACAGCTTATTTATTAAACACACAAATAATCAACGCATGTTTAAATATCCAAATTGTTAAGCAAATTTATCAGAGCAAAATAATTTCTATACAAATTTAAGCAGTTCATTTGTAAGAGTTCAAAATTGAACAGTTTTCACAATTTCTGAGGCATTTTATTTATTAATTTTTATTAGAATTTATTTTATAAATGTCACATTTGATTTCAGTATTTTGGCAAGACAGTATTCTTAACTTTTTGTATGTTTGTAATATGAAGAATCAGACGTACAAATATCCATAAAGAAATGATCAATTATACCACTTGCCACCACTTCTTATTATATGCAGTAATTATTATTATTGTTTTTTTATGTATTACCTTTAGCTAAAAGTCTGATTTTAATCATTTGTATTTAAAAGTATATGTATGTTAGTTTGGCTTATTTTACAATCCAGACATAGTAATTTTATACACTTTATTGCGTTGCATTGTTTTTTTTTTTTATAAACTGGTTGAACCATGTTGGAGTGCATTGCTGGCTCCAACATTATTTTTGTATTGTATTGTTACAGACTTAGTCGGATTTACATTTTTTACAGATAATCAGCATTACATTCCATGTCACAGACAAGACCTACTCGAGCAAAAGAGGGTTAAGCGTTGTTCAACACAACGTAAATCATCTATTTCTTGTTTTAAGATATACTGCATTACCGACTTTCGGTTCAAGAACATAATACTGCTATGTTATAGGAGTTTGAAGAACAGGGTAGAACAAAACCATTAAGGCAGTGCTAACATAAATAGTTAAAAAAGCGCAACTGGTACAGCAGTAATACAACAGTTTTCGTTGTGTGTATTTTAAATTGATTTTGATTTTAATAATAACAAGACTCATAACAATATGTGAAATAATAAACAAAATGCACTATAAGTTTAAACTGTTGCGTTTCAAATTAATAAAGTCCTTTTAACTTACATACCGTTAATTTTAATTTATTTTTTGTAATAAAACAAACCCCACATAGAAATAAACCAACGTTTATAAAAGATATAAACCTAACAGTGGTTAATTTAAGATAAGTTTTGGTTCATATGAATATTGCCAACTTTTGTTAGTCTTTAAAAAACTTTTTTATTTTATATTTTCCCTTTTCTGTTAGAAATGAAATATTATCTTGCAATCAAAGGTAGCCTGTGTTTGTTAACCAAGATATCAAAGTATCTTCATGCCAAATTTTTTTACAATTCATGCATTAGTTTTTAAGCCAACCGAATTCAGGGAGATTAAAAATTTTCGTAAATTATTTTATCTTCGGATACAGCTTTCTACAATCTTATTATAGGTACATTCTCATAATGTGGCGACGCGATTATATTTCTTTAAAAAATAAATATTCAAAAATCCTAATCTTGTAAACAAATGTGTGAAACTATCTACTATTTTTCTAAAATGATAATAAGTTATTTGATTTTTAGGCTTAAATTAAAAAATTTAAAAGAAATAAAAATTAAAATATATAAAAAAAACATTTATATAAATAGACATTTTTTATTAAACAAAAAGTTAATGATAAAAACCGTAAAAATAAGAAAAAAAATTATCATTGATGTTTTTAAAAATTCAATATTTTGTACTAGATACAAAAATTCTTAGTTAACTTAAAAATTTAAAAATTTTACTAAAATCTAACAAAGTCTGATTTACTTATTTTATTTTACTGTTTAACATTTTTGGTTAATTTTTTTTTCATATCGAAAATTCGGACACAGGATTAAGTTAGTTTTAATCTATGTTAAAAATTTTTCTTTATTGAAATTTTTTAATTTTAAGATAAATTTTATGACATTATCGGCGCACTCTAGTAAATTTTTTGTAGTACAAACATTTTATATTTCCCTAAATAATATATAAGAGACATAATAATAAATTTATATTTTAAAGCATTAAACACAATTAAATAAAAAAATTATATAAACAAGTGCCATCGTTTGTTTAATATTTATACAGAAAAGTTGTTTATTAAAAAAATGCCACCTTTATTTTATATTTATTTCAAAAATGCACTTCCTCATAGAAAAAAACTAAAAGATATTAAATTCACCATAATAAAATAAAAACATTTGTTTGGAATGTAAGTTTATTGTAATAATTACGGAAGGATAGTTTTAAACAAAACAACATATTTCTTTATAATAAAATAATAAAATTAAAACCAGTTAATTAGTTAAAGAAAATATCTCTTAAAAAATACAAAAAATATGTTTATATACAATATATAATCAATTTATAACTCAATAAGAAAAACTTAATTAGTGTAGTGTAGTAGTGCATTCTTCTCAATTATAAACTCTGTTTATTAAATTTTGCTTTATTTATTCGCTATAAAATATTTTACTTGATATACTTTAAGCAAAAAAAGAAATGTAGAAAAGAAATTAAATTTAAAATCTGTAAAGTTTTATAGACCTAAATAGAAGCTTTTCATTAATAAAAATTGCCATGTTTAGCATAACAAAAAGAAGTATTAATGGTTTAGTACAGAAACTTAATATTAACTTGTTTATAGTAAGTATTTAATCTTTCTGATTGTAATAATTACGTTATTACGTGTATGAGATGCTTACAGTTAATAAATATTTATAAAATTGCTGCACATACGAATTTCGTTCTAATATTCTAAGCTCTAAAGATTATCAAAAATATTAAAAAAAAAAAAGTCATAATGTTCTTTAAAAAAAAAAAATTATCCATAATAATATCAACATTAAGTGCATTTTTATTATAATTTTATGATGCTTAAACAAAACGAATTTAAAACAATTCAATTTGTAAATGTATAATTAGAAAACAATATTACAAGAGTCTATTAAGTTACTGGTCAAAGTTCAATCATTTGACGATAATTAAAATTTTCTACAAGAAAAGTGTCTGAATTTTTATTTTTTATTTATTTATTTTTAATTTATAAACAGAAAATTTATCAATAATATTCTATTGGGTATATAACTTAAATACGAAGAATTTTTTTTGAAATTTTTAACTTAATTTCCTATTTATCAATTTATGATTAAGAGTATTGTTCATTGTTAGCTTAAACCAAAAAATAAAAATCATTATTTGAGGTCTAAAACAAATTAAACTAATTTTGGATACCCTGTTAAGCGTATCATAGAGAGATCGTTCTGCATCGATCGCAACCAATAGTAGTTTAACACAACAAGGTCTGGCCTATTAGGCGAGTGAGTAAGACTCTTTAACCACTAATTTCTAAATAGTTTTCAACAGGTATTGCAATATGAGGCCGAGCGTAGTCATGACATAACATTACGACTTCATGTCTGGCCGCATATTCTGGTTATTTTTTGGTCAATGTTACCTTCAAATGAATCATTTGCATTCCATAAAATCTTCTTGCAATAGTCTGGCTAGATTTATGCAGCTCTTAGTAGATAAGATCTTAATAAATTATGATCTCCCCAAATACAGAGCATTACTTTAGCTCAATGCATATTTGGCTTTGGTATCAATTGGGCTGTTTAAACCAGCTTCACATGCGATTTCTTTCTTCAATACTAAGTAAATAGCGTTTCTTGAATGCTTATTTAGTTTTTACATGATTTTTAGAGCGCTTCTTAAAGGCTTATATCCTTTTTTAACGTACTGATATTATAAGCATTTTAGAGTACACACTTTCTTTTACTTTCGTATGAAAACAATTTAAGGGTTTCCATGGATTCAATACGGTAAAAGGTCTACGCTGCTTACAAAATTAAAAAGAATTTTGGTGGGCTTTCGTTTCAGATAGTCGTGATTGTTACGGTTTAGTGGAATTTTTTTTTTTTTTAATTGTTTAAGTAGTATTTTGAATATGCACATTACGTTCCAAGGTCTCTTAGCTGCCCAATTTTCCTGCCTTTGGATGAATCCTGCTTCTCGCAAATATATTATAATTACTGCTTTAGTAGCTCTTAATCAATTTGTTTAGTTTGAAAACAACAAACATGCAGTAATGCCTCTTATTCTTGGTCTTTTAACTTTTTTAACTGGTTTGGGCTATTTGTGTCTTCCGTATTAAAAGTCACCACTTATTAACCGCACAACCGGTGCAACACATTCACCAACAGATTTTTTTTTGCAATTAAATAAGTAAACCAAAACTTCCAGCATATGCCGCTTAATAAGAAAAAGTTCAATATATTCGATTTAAAATAATAATCTGTGTTTTTTCGCACTATAATCAAGATAAAAAATTATAATTATATAAAAAATTTATAAACGATAGGATTTTTTATATAAAAATTATGATTTATGAATAATTAAAATTTTTTTTCAATAATTAAAATGTATCACGATTTCTTTATATTGAAAATAAATCAATAATTCTCATGGAAAATAAATGGATAATACAAATTTCTTTAGAAAAATTATAAATAAAATAAAATATAGAAAATTTTACAAGAATTACAATTTTCTTTTTAATTTGCTATTAAAATTTATCAATAATTATAATTTTCTATAGTAAATCTATTAACAAATAAAATACTATAATTTTACAACATTGGTTTTACACAACTTTGTCAAAAAAATGTATCCACAACTTTCATAAACAATTTATTGACAACCAAGCTTTTTTATAGAAAATTTAGCAATATCTTATATTTTTAATAAATAAATTTTTATTTTCAATGTATTTAAAACGCAAATAAATGAACTACCTTTTTTAGAAAGCAACGACCATTGGACTATGTAAGCCTTGTAAACGCCAACAGATTTCAATCAAACAAAAGACTTAAGACATAAACGTTTTACTCACACTTATTGGTTAAAGATGTCACAACTGATTGGCAGCTATTAACATAATTTTTACTTAATACACTTGAGCAAACATTAACAAAGACGAAGTTTATGTAAATGTACAATATTTTTATTTATATTTATAGTACATAGTAATGAATATAATATTTACTATTGCCTAAGAAACTCGTCAGTATGTCAACTATGTCAACTATTGATATTTACCTAAATACTATTTATTTTATGATTGCAAAAGGTTTTATTATACTTTAAGCAATAAACAAAAATGATATAAGAAATATCTTTTGATATACATGCTTAATAAACTAAACTGAAAATTAAATATTTTAACAACAACTTGTGTTTTTAATAAGGTTAGAGTTGGTATAAAACTTAAATAATGAAAAATTTTAATTGTTAAACAAAAACAAAATTTTACTAATTTAAAAAAAAAATATTATCTTTAAGTTTCTTTTACCTTATGTTTTCATTTTCAATATTCTTCTTCAAATAAAACTCATTTTTTATTTGTACAACCGCAGGCATATTTTTCCAATTTTTTTTAATTTTTATTTACAGTGTGTAAAAATATCGCTTTCAGTTTTATTAACGCTCAGTTTATTTGTTTGTCTATCACTTGTTGTTTAAGTTGTTGTTCACCTGTCTTAGGCCCTACAGTATCTGGGTCATTAGGTTATAACTCGTTTCAAACACCATCATCCATGGCTAAAAAAGAAAATAAATAAAATTCAAAAAAAAAAACATAACGATTATGTGGTAGGAAACTTGACTAAAAACGCTTATTTGCGTACGTATGTACAAAGATAAAAATATGGCATAAATAAAAAAATTTTATTACCTTAAAAAATGCGAACTCCAATATGCAATATGCAGAAAAAAATTACCAAAGATTTATACATGTTCTGTACATAAATACTTTTTTCCTACTTACCAAGAATTTAAGAATCGAATATTATTTTAACGCTTTAAAATCTTTAAAATAAATTAAAATTTTGTTAAATTTTTCTAAGCAATTTTTCGCTTATAAAGTAAATATTTTTTTTTTAATAAAAAATAAAAGTTTTGATAATTTTTAAAACAAGAAGTGATAATAATAAGATTTCTTATTATTAATTTATAATATTACAATTTATATATATATTTTTTAAGAAAAGTAAATACATCTAAAAAATTTTATGTAATAAAATTAGTTAAATCTTTTGGTTGATTTTCTTGAAAATCATTGTTAAGTTTTCTTAGCAAAAAACTAATTATTCAAATGATTTCTTGATAATAATATTAAATTACATATCAATAAAATTTTTTAAGAAAATTAAAATTATAAATACAATTCCTCTTAAAATTTAAAGCTACCAAAATTATTTTTTTAAAGAAATTTAAATTTATCAATTATTTCTTTATTAAAAGCAATTTTATTGTAAAACTTTTCAAATTCTGGGCCAATTCAAAGTAGACTCTCATATTGTACTATGTCATATAATTCATATTAATATGACTAGTGACTTTGAACACCTTTTGTTAACAAATTATGTATTTAATACAAGAAAGAAGACAAAGAGATGAGGCTGTTAAAAATTGTATGTATACAGGAAAGAAGAAAATAAAAAATATTCTCTCTGAGAGGTGAGAAGCGAAGAAATTCTCTCTGAGAGACAGTATGGTTAAAAGTATAACATAAACAATTTCTTATACATAGGCAACTAATGTGTAAAGTCATATTACTTTTTTTTATGGAAATTCCTAACAAAAATTTTTTGCATGCATAAAATAATATGAAATAGTACAAATATGACTGATATGCAACCACTTTGAATTGGCCCTCTGTATTTAATATTTTTAACTTTTTCACTCCCTATAAATCATCAACTATTTTCTTATCAGTCTCATGTCTGCATACCACGTACTTATCTCTTCAATTTAAGAAGAAATAAATTTTTTTTTGTTCTCTCTCTCTTTCTTGTTTCTATAAAATGTAGTTCAAATAAATATTTTTAAAGTTAAATAATGATAATGACTTTGTTGATAGGTAACCACGCCAATTGCACATCATAACTATCATCTCTTAAAATAAGAAAAAATACTCAGAAAAAAGACGCATTTAAACATCCTGTATATTTTGTGCTTTTGAAGCTGCCTAAAAAATAGCAGCTTCAAAAGCACAAAATAGATCTAACCACTTACAACTAAGCAGTCGTTCTATTAGTTCCTTTTTCTTAACTTGCTTAAATATATATTTTTTCTAAAGAGGTTTTTTGTTGCCGATTTAGCCGTTTATAATGATAAATGTTTATGTTGATAGAAAATGTTTACCACCACCAACGAATCGTTAGATAGAGGTTACGAAAGTTCACCAACTACGAAATTTTCATTCATTTTTATTTTTCTTCCACTTAACAAACATTTTCTATTGATCAAGAATTAAAAAAGAAGCTATAGATTCTTTTGTTTTTTTGTCTTTTGTGGGCTTGTTTTAATATTTATGTAGTGTTTGTTGTTCTTGTTTTTTATTTTCTTGTATAATTTTAGCTGTAGCTGCTGCAATTGTCTATATGAAGCTGCCTAAGATGCCAATAAATTTGTTAAAAAATGTATCAAGCTGTGGAAATGTGCTCACTTAAACCATTTTAACGGTCATTGAGCATTACGACCAAATAGTTAAGACAACAGCCAGCCAGTCATTTATCCAAACAGCCAGCTAGCTGGTATTGAAAGAAAAATTATCAAATAAGATTGGCAAAATAAAAAAAAATTCTGGCAAAAACAAAAATATCTTGTCGTTTTTGTATGTTTGTGGTGTTTTTTTTTAGAATTTAAGAATGAAATAAGTTTTGGAGTTTGATAACAAAAAAGATTTTCAAGATCAGTTTTTTTTTTTTTAAACAATTTCCTGTATTACTTAATCTAGCAGTAGTTGGGAAATTTAAACAAAAGCTTGTGTGTATATGGATAGTAAAATATTTGAAATTTATTCGGCACTTTAATCAAAACGAATATAAATTTAAAATGATAAAATATTTAAAATAAATAATAACAAAAACTAATAATAACACCTATACCCATATTCTTAATTTTGTAATAAAATTAAAACTATAACAAAATTTTAATAAAACTGAATATTTAAAATTGTCTTATTATAATTGACACTTTTTAAGTCAAATTTATTACAATTTTAGTTGCCATAATAAAGTTCAGGAAAACAGAATTAATATTAAATTTAAATTTTACTAAAAAATGAATCAACGATTTCGTTTTGTTAAACAAAATTATTTGATTACTTTAAGTTTTCAAAAAATTTTGTCGATATTTTAATTATACTTGTAGATATTTTTATCTTTTCAAAAAAAGTATTTGGATTTATTAAAGTTTATAAAGAAAACCTAATTAAAGTATACTTAATTCCTATAGAAAAATATATGGGTAATTAAAAATTGCTATTTAATATTAACCTAAATATTCAAATTCCAAGTGAAAAAGTGTTTAAGATTTAAATTTCCAATAATTTTAGTTTATTGGTTATTGGATTTAAGCTGGTATTTATGCATTTCACTGGTGCTTATGCCAGCTTATCCTAAATTTTCTATAGAAAATTTATCGATATCCTTAATTTTCAATAAAAAATTTGTCGATTGTTTTTATATTTTGTATTAAATTTATTAAAAGCTTCAATTTTGTGTAGAAAATTAATCGATAGCTTTTATTTTCTGTAGCAAATTTATCAATAGCTTTGAATTTGAAATTTTATCGATAGTTTTTTATAGAAAATTCATCTATAGCTTTAATTTTCTGTAGAAATTTATCGATAGCTTAAATTTCGATTGAATATTTATCAATAGCTTTGAATTTCTGTAGAAAATATATCGATAGCTTTAATTTTCTGCAGAAAATTTATCGATAGCTTCAATTATCATTCGAAATTTGATCGACAGCTTGTATTTTCTGTAGAAAATTTAACGATAGCCTTAATTTTCTATATTTATCGATAAATAATATTTTTGTAGAAAATATGTCGATAAGAAAAAAACTTCATAATTTACTTCTTATAGAAAATTTATCGATAGCTTTAATTTTCTGTAGAAAATATATCGATAGCTTCAATTATCTTTCGAAATTTTATCAAAAGCTTTTATTTTCTGTAGAAAATTTATCGACAATTGTCTGTACTTATCGATAAATTTAATTTTCTGTAAAAAATATGTCGATAGCTTTATTGAAAAAAAAACTTCATAATTTACTTTTTATAGAAAATTTATCGATAGCTTTAATTTTCTGGAGAAAATTTATCGATATCTTTTATTTTATGTAGAAAATTTATCGATAGCCTAAATTTTGCATTGAAAATTTATGGATAGCTTTAATTTTCTGAAAAAAAATTCGATAACTTTATTATATCTAGAAAATTTTTCGATAGCATTAATTTTTTGTAGAAAATTTATCGAAAATTTGTCTTCAGCTTTAGTATTCTATATTTATATCTTTAGATTTATATAAACAACTAGCGTATGCCCGCGACTTCGTCTGCGTAGTTATTTCAATAGAATATTTTCTGTCCAAATTTTATATAAAAAAATCCAAACATTTACATTTGCTGTATAAGTAGAATTTCATGCTTTTCTTTTTATTTTTATATAACTCTTTTCTCTAATCAAAATATTGGAAGTAAAAAAGTAAGCAGTGTGTTAAAAAAATGTAGTTCATCAATTTTTTCTAAGTAGTTATTTCGAACTTAAAAAAAATTCAAAGTAAATAGTGGCCAAGTAATTAAAAAATTAAATTTTCCTATTTTTACCAGAAATAATTTATTTTTTTCTTTATAAAAAACTATCCCCTGAAAATTTCGAATGAATAAAAAACAAGTAAGAGTGCTATATTCGGCCGTGCCAAATCTGATAATACCCTTCAACATCATGTACATAGGTATAATCCCACATCATAGCTTAACCTATATTTCATGTTATACGCCAATTTTCTTTATTATTTCTGACGCCATCCTCGATTTTTAATTATTATTTATTTATCTGTATTCTACTCGTCAAGTCCTTTTATTTTATATCCATATTGATGGGGTTAAAACAAATTTGTTTCGTTATTTTGTTATAGGCGCCATCTTAGATCTTACAATTTTTAATAATTTACTGTTTTCTACTGGTCACGCCCTTTCATTTAATACAAACATTGTGGGGGCTGAAGGAGTTACATTTTAAAATACCAAATTTGGCTCATATATAAATTTATTGTTCGCCATTTTGTAGTGGCGTCCATCATGAATTAAATTTTTTTTAATAGTACTTTATAGTGATCTAGTGAAGTCCTATGATAAAAATTTTATTTATATCGGTTTGAACGTTATGGACAGACTTTTAAATTCCAAAAACTTAAATTTTCTTAACTAAATATATCGATAACATTATTTTTCTTTAGACTTAATATTTTGTAGTAAGACGACTTTTATATCCTTACCACACACCATAATTTGCCAATAAAAATATATCGACAACTGCTATTGATTTTTTTTTTACATTTGGGTAGAATTCTATTAAATATTTTGTTAAATTTTTCATATACACTTTCATTTTCTATAGAAAATTATACATTTTCTAGTATAGAATTTCAAAAATCTTTACTTAAACAATAAACATCCCGGAAATCCAACAACAATTTCACTAATTGTTGCATACCATTTAAAATCGGCTTAGTTCAAAAGAGCCAACAAAAAAAAAATCATACATAATACCTCTGAAACTAGTCACTTTGCCATTAGTTTTACAATATTAAAGACCAGTCATGCCAATTACTTGGAATTTATAGCGAAACCTCTAATTATTTTTTAAGAAAAAATCCTGCAATAAAACTGTTGTAATACTTTTGCTTTTCTTTTAACTTCTCTTCTAAGTAACAACAAACTCTTATGACTGGTGTGGTAATGTAGTTTAAACATTTAAAGTTTTTTTTTAAGTTATTTATTTTTGCTTTTCATTTAATCCAGCTTTATAGAGGTTTTTTTCGTAAATCTTTCATACAAGTAGCCAAAAAACAAAAAAATTTTGTTTTAAAAATGGGTGTTGTCGTAATTTTGTAATAGTGTTATAATAACTAATTTCCATTGTAATGACTGCAAACACGATATGTATAATATGGTCAAATGTATGTACATATGTACATACGTATTGTGATTTTTTTAAGGAATTTTTTAGTTTACATGTTAGTATCCTATAAATTTGAACAAATACGTTGCACAATGAGAGATTTTCAAGAATTAAATGCAAAAAAAAAATAATTTTCAAAACGATTGTTTTAATTTAAATTATATCTGACTAAGCTGGGGTATAGTTTTAAATGTGTGTTTAATTTACAATAAAAGACGGATAATTAGAAAGTCTCTTTATAGAAATTAAATATTTTTAACTATTATTTTGAATTAGTTTTAAAGTGTTTTTATTCACCTACGATAAAATCCATTTAACCGAAATCCCAAATAAATAAAACTCTTTTGTAAAGGATTCAACTTCAATAAAACAAACACTGCTTAAATATTTCAAAAATATATTTATTTACCGGCAACGACACACTATGCTGCGGCAACTTATTAAGTCGTATTACATGCTACTGACATACTTTATGTTTCAATTTATAAAAAAAATCTGAATTAAAAATAAGTATACTAAAATATGTTTTATTTTATTTAATTTTATTTTAAATGCCATATTTTTGTCTCCGTTTTACTGAACAATCTTAAAAGTTGGCAGCTTAACCGAAACGGTTTTTATTGATCCTAAGTTATTCAACGGCCGTTAAGAGTTAAATTCTGCTTTGTATTAAATTGACAAAAAAAATTTATTATACATATTGGAAAAATAATACATAATAGTTTTCTAAAAAAGAAAATCAAAAATTTTAATCAAAGCATATTTATACAGACGAGGTTATCAGGCCAGCTAATGGCGAATAAGTACCATTGTTAAACTCTATACATAAATTATTGGATTCGTTTGTTTACTAAAAGTTTTTACTATTTTTTACCGGACTGGTTTGTTTACATTTTATATAGAATTTTCTGTAAACGAACGCAATGCAGCAGTAACACAAAAAAAAAACGGCGGCGGCTTTTTTAAAATGAAAACGGCGGCTCAACAATTGAAAGTGACGTCGCTAAAAATTAAAAAAAAAATCGAACGGTAATAAATAACTTAATTTTACATCTAATCGAAACAGTGGCTTTCTTGAGCCGTTTTAAACCGACAAAAACGGCAGCGGCGTGGACATTAAAAAATATGCCGACGGCGGCGTGCCGTAGACTCTGAGCCGATTGACTTGTTTCACTGCAATACAGTAAAGATATTTAAAAAATACTTTTGAGTAAAATTATATCGCCGTTGCTCTAACAAATTCAGTTGTGTTTTCACTGAATTTTCAGAAGATCAAAAAAAGCATTTTATTTTGTTTTTGTTACTTTACAGTATTAAACTTACGCATATTGAAAATTGTTCATTTTTGAACAAATCAAGATATCCTGAAATGGTTTGGAGGAAGGATGTAGAACCATAAACCTTCAAAATAGAGCAATAAAAAATTTTTAAAAATTATCACATATCCGATTACGTCAGAGCAGCGACAATATTATTATTAATTTTTTATAAGTGGTATTTTACAGATTAGTAGACATAAGCAACTTATTACAGATACCTGATTAGTAGACATAAGCAACTTATTATATATTTTAAGACGAATTTATATACCAACAGTAAAAAAGTCGATACCAAAGTATATTACAATAGCTGATCGGGAAGCAGAGATTTACTTGGTGATAATAAATTTATTTATATTTGTTGTTTTTAAATCCTTTTCATGGGTTTTGAAAATATATAATTTTTTTTTTTTTAAATTTTATTAAATTAACATATTCTAACAACTTTTCCATCTCTGATATACGAATCCGCTTTGACAGGAAACATCTAATCAAAAGTTGCTTTATTTTATCTATATGCCTGTATGAGTATGCCTTGGCCGACACTATTATACATCATTTTAATAGTATTTGATTGAACAAATTTGTTTACTAAATTTACTAGAAAACTTTATAATAAACTTATAAAATATTTTAAATATCAAATTTAAAATTCAAATTGCTGGCTCAAATAATAAAAATAAATGCAAATTGACCAAATCTTTAAAATAATGCTCCTAATATTGCTTGTATATTCGTTGGGTAAAATTATTTTTTAATAATTTTATTTTAATTATGACTGTCAACATCGAAGTCACCTTTTTTAAAAAGCTCTGACATCATATAACGCAACAAGAACTTTTTCATAAGCAAACTTTGGCAAGAAGACACATTTGTCAAATATAATCAATAAAATTTATAACTAGACGAGGTCACCAAAGACTTGATTATTATTTTCCCAATGTGCTTCTTCACAAAAAAGCTTATGCCCTTTATGTTACAATAAAAATATTTTCGATAAAAACTTTATTTTCTCTTTAATTATATTTTTATGAAAATTTTTGAATACCCTTTAAATTGTATCATCTATTCAAATATAGGGAATATTTACTTGTGAACACAATCTCTGCTGTACAAGTATTGTTAAACGTCAAATAATGTATAACTTCCAGCAACAAAAAACCAAACAAAAAAAATAATAAATCACGTACAATAAAGTCTGACTTATACAAAGTTACAAA